>OZ020514.1:57892492-58163741 GCA_963971425.1 Bryoerythrophyllum caledonicum | reverse complement strand
TCTAATCTTTATTTTTATTTTTATACTGACATCTTTTGAAATTACTTTTACACACTCGTCTAACGTGCAAATATCATTTCATTTTTATTAGTTGGGTCAATTATTGTCCACATAAACAAACAATGTCCAAAAGATTTATACTAATATTTTTGGCTGAGACTTCTTTACCGGCTGGTGGAGTTCCCCACCGTAGTGTAAATTCCTCTTAGGCACTGGTAACTCATAACACTTATAAGTTGTGATGTCGATGATTTGTAAAACTTATAACAGAAAAACACTTAGCAGAATTTAAAAGGAAAATACATAACATTTATAGAAATAATGGATGTAATTACGAAACTTTGATTCATTATTCATCTATTCGTGTCACCCTCAATCTTGAACCTCCATTAGGCACTTGATGTCTAGAAAAACTATTAACCAACAAAAGTACTTTATCTTTCTGGGCACTTACCATCATACTACTAAAATCATAATCCGCACAGTGAACCACGGAGCGATCAATCGCGCTGTCAACCTTGGAGTAAATTATAGGTACGGTGCAGCCAACCACGCGGTAAATCATGTTACCTTTTTTAAAATATAGTTTGTAAAATAAAAACTACATGAAAATGGTTGGACTATTGCGTTGCAAAGCATTAGCTTGAGTTTTTGCATGTGACAAATATGCATTTGTGTGGTGCAATTTGTGCTTTTGATTAGAAATTGGGCGTTCAATTTTTTTTTTGAGTTAAGCACTAAAAGATTGAATTGTAAATTATGAGTTGTAAACTTCGAGTGAAAAAGTTGTGAAGTTGGAGTTCTGACTTGAAAAAGTTGTGAGTGGAGTTGTGAAGTTGGAGGTTGGCATACAAAGTTGGAGTTGCAAAATTGCATATTCGAGTTCTCGAGATTGAAATTACAAGTATTGAGGTGAGATTGCAAGTTTTGAGATTGTAATTGCAAATTGAGTTTGTGGGTGTGTGAATTTGAGATTGTAATTGCAAGTTGAGTTTGTGGGTGTGTAAAATTTGCATTTGTGTGTTGCAATCTGTGCTTATTCAAAAAAAGATTTAAACTCTTGATTACAAATTTGACATTCATAACATTTTTTTAATTCCATGTTAAAATGCAAAAAATCTAAAACTTAATTATTTTTTTTCTATTCTATTCTATTACATTATAAAAATTCATGCATGAGTTTCAAAGATATATTTATATTTTATGTAGATTGTTGTTACCTTTCTTTTTTATATTTTGTGATATTAAAACTACATTAAAATGGTTGAACTAATGCGTTGCAAAGCAAGTGCCAACTGCTAGTCCTCCTCTAAAAATATAACATAAATTGTTAAAAAATTGTGTTGTCGTCCATGTTTTTTTTTAGCATGGCATTGTATACCTATATTTTCCGGGTTTAGAAAGTGCATGTATTGAGATACCAAGTGTTTTGATGTATCTCTTTTTTTTTAAAACCTCTTCATAAATGTCCCGTGAGCGCGTCTTCTCCATGACGGGTATAGCCCTTGATATCATATCTCTTCTTGAAATTTTGCACCCATCCATGAGAAAATATCAGCTCCTTCTCGTTAGCACCTCTTGGAAGTAATGCGCAAAATCTCTTTGCAGCAGCCACCACAAGGTCATCAAATAGAACTACATTATTTTCCTGCATTGTCATAAGCCAAGTAAAAGTGGCTTCCTCCACTTCAGGGCATTGAGACTCTTGTAAGCGCTTGGAATCACCGAGGTGCCCAACATTAAGTCAACTGAAGTGTTCTTTTTGCTCTATTATTATTCCAATATTAATCTCAGTTACGTTTACTTGAAAGTGTGCATTGGCCCACGCAGTTAATGCTCCATTGGTAATCTTTCCACCAGTAGCTAACAGTCTCACGATACTGAATAATCTCTTGTTTATGAGTAACACTTAACACATAACACTTGCTGGTCTTAATTTGAAGGGATCGGAAATCTCCATAACACATGTAGAGTGTTAATTTTGATTGAGATAACCCTTATCGAGGTCTGATTGTACTAGGTACCTTATCGTGTGTTACAATGTCTAGAAATAAAAATAAAACATATGGTTAACATACAGAAAGGGTATAAAAGAAGACTTAAAAGTAAGAGTATTTTGTGAAACATATGGAAAACATAAAGAATGGATATCAATATAATTGTTTACCTCGGTTTAGGGTTTAGGGTTTAGGGTTTAGATTTTGGATTCATACAGAAGTATATTTCAAGACCTTACGATTGAGAATCCAAAAGTTCACTTTAAATATGATTTTAATGTCTTTTTATGGAAGTGGTTGATTGAACTAGTCTTTGAGCGGGTTTGGAAATTATTTTAGTCATGGGAGTGATCCGCCCTTGTCAAAGATGGCAGGACGGGCCACGAAAGGGATCTCGCCCTTAAGGTTAATAGATCCCAATTAAACTGGAAGGAGAATGAAAATGGAACGAAGGACCAAGGGACAATAATGAATAATATCTGAATAAAATAAGAAGGGGAGGAAATGGAACAGGGTTAATCGCAGATGACTATCTAAACTAAATTAGAATGAGAAGGAGGAGGAGATTTATCACTAAAGCATTCAATTAAAATAGAATGAGAGGGAACCAAAGGAACAAGGTTCTCATTTCAATTTTTTTTAATTCCTTCTCATTCTATTTCAATGAAGTTCTTCATTTGCAAAGATGACATTTTCAGGTGTGTCATTTCCAACATCAAAAATCATTTATTGTCTATACAAAAGAAGAGCATTATATATAAAGTCATGGAATTAGGGAAAATGACACACATTGTTAACTAGGGAATTAATAGAAGGGTTTCATTTCCTGAAAATGGTAAATCTGAATTTGTAATTTTCCAGCCCTCCACTGCTTCTACAAATTTTTGAGATATGCGTTGCCTTTTCTTTACCTCGTCTAATTCGTTACAACACCTTGGAAATGATGATAACGATGTTACATAGAAAAGTCTTACTTGAATGTTAAACGTACTACCTAAGTTATAGGTAGAGGAATCCAAGCCTAACAAAGAAGAAGAAAAAAACGATGAAATATTCAAAGAATAAACAACAAATACTATCTTTATTGGAATTATTTGACATCCATTTCAAGTCTTACTTTCCAGGATTTTTTTAAAATAATAAGCGGATAAATAATACAAGAAAATATGATTTTAATATGCAACTTGCACATCAATATTCTTTTTTTACAAAGGTCTACTCTAGAAGAAATTAGAAAGTTTCTAGAAGAACATGTAGCGAGAATTGGAAAATGTGCTTTTGGTTGATGGAAGTTTTCTAAATTTGTTTTTTCAAAATCAAGAAGGAATTTGTACACATGTACATTACACCTCTCTTTTCTACTAAATATTTAATAGATTTTGCAGTTCTAAGAACCTAAACTATTCGATATCTGCCTAAAAAATAAAATATGGTGAATTAGTACGCACTATTTATCTTCTATACCCTTAGCACGACGAGGAGGCACCATCATTACGGCGCGTTTGACGTCTATAAGAAGCTCGCGGCACCTCTGTTTCCTGTCTCTGTCTATTCCGTAGACCATCGAGGATAGCCTTGACTTCTAGGGAAACATCGTTCAAGATAAAGCCAAGGGCCAAACTATGTAGCCGGGGTTGATGATACGTTCTTTCCGCAACCAAGTCCACCGTTGCATTGCATAGTTCTGAGACTTCTTCCACCTCGCGATATAGCCGCCTGAATTCCGCACGAGTGACTACCAGCTCTCCGGATGAGTTGTAATGTGGTGCAGGCCCAAGGCCATGCAATAATGTTTGTGTCTCACGATCAAAATGCCACCCCATTACATTGTAGAAAAACATCTTTAGACCGTAATCTGGTGGTTGGTTAGGATACAACCCCTCCGCCGCCCGCATTATGTTCGTTGGATCTTTTAAGGTGCCATATGCCTCGTTTGCTGCAACCAGCTCTGCATGTGATACGTTGAATCTCCAATTCCATTTAACGGGTTTCCCTTCATCAGTGCCTACGTCAAAATTTGGAAAGTATTCTTGGAAAGTACCCCCTTGTCCGCCCTTGTCCGCCCATGTCCGCGCTCGTCCGCGGCCGTAGGATCGCACCTGTCCGTGCCCTGTCCGCGTCTCGTTCGCGTCCTGTCCGCGGCCGTAGGATCGCACCTGTCCGTGCCTTGTCCGCGTCTCGTTCGCGTCCTGTCCGCTGGCAGTCCACTCCATGTCCGCGGGCAGTTTGCGGGCAGTCCGCTCCTTGTCCGCGGGCAGTCTGTGGGGAGTCCGCGTCCAATCTGCCACCATTCCGCGGGCAGTCCTCGCGCATTCCACGACCTGTCCGCGCCAGTCCGATGCAATATCTGCGGGCACTTCACTCCATGTCCGTTAACTCCTAAATATTTTTCGCATTCAATTTACTGGGTACCTTATTGTGCGAGATGAATGTCTTGAAATAAAAATGACAGTAAAAATTAATAGTATAGTATGAAACATATGGAAAACATACACAAAGAATATCAATAGACCTCGTAGTATGCATAATGGGAAATTTAATGGACATCCACTCAAGATCGCACTCGATCTGTTGGGTCATTCTCTTCTATGCACCGTGGATCCACATCAGATTCATCCGTACTCTCTTCATCGTCAGACTGTGGAGTAGCACTTCTCAATTGCAAGTTATCGTCTTGACCAATAACCAACCTCCTTGTTGGACGAGAGCCGTCAATGTCACGTATTCCATTGTCATCCATATTGGGTCTTCCGTCATATGGGTCGTAAGCTTCACCGACAAATGGCATTAGTATTCCTTGATTCCTTCGACGTCTCTTCCTCCCTCGTGAAGTCCTTTGTCAACCACTAGCACTTGCGGTGCTTGTAGAAGCCTCTCCGCAATGTGGAAGCGTTGTACCTACATCAACAATTGCATTGATGTCTACATCTAAGGACGAAACTATCCCTCTTCCACTTGTTGCAAGTGCCCTTCCACCCCTGTATACAGAATGTCCTCGCTCACTTGCTAAAGTGAGAGATTGCCTTCAAACGGTAGGACTATGAACATTATTCGACCAAATGGATTGCCGATGATTTCGTCCTTGTCCAATGTTTGGGCGATTGTTTTGAAGTGCTACCAATGAAGCACCGACCCCCCGTGTGGTCGCTCCACCAAATCTCCCCGCAACTACATGACTACGAGTGATCCGCCGATTTTGTATTCCAACTTGGGGAGGTACATCAACCTCCGTGGTTGACACATTCACTACAACGTCTCCAATAGGCGTGGATAACCCTTGAACATTTGAAGTCGTAATACATGGCAGATTGGAATTGCCATTGCAAACCACCCTCGATGGCACAAGAGACGTATCACCCTCCGGTGTAGTGGCCTCCTCATCCCTGTGATCTGAGATATGTTGCCTTTCCCCACCAAATGATAACGAATCACTTTCAAGCTGGGATGACAAGTCAACGTTTGCGTGGACGGCCTGGTGGTGAACGCCCCCTTCCTATTCACGCCAGAGTCCTTGTCCTGTACAAAGTTGTCCAAATGACGGCCCATCATCACCCCTGCGAAGGTTAGATGGCAATTCAACATGTTGTGGTTCTTCACATTCACTAAACTCAAAAACACCAATATCTCCAGTTCTACGATCACCATCAAAGTGAAGATCGTCATAATCTGAACTGTTATCCCCATCACGATGACCCTCACCACCGTCACCATCTGAATCTTTATTGTCGGAATCAAAAGTACCAGCGTCCATGTCAAAATCACCAAGTACATTATGATCGACATGATGGCCATCATCATTTGCATCATCAGAATCGTCTCCATTGCTTTCATCATCGGAATGCACGCCATTCAACTCAAGCCATTGAGCAACCCTTGTTCCTCTTCGATGCCTAAGGAGCCTAGAATTGGTGTAAATATAAACGAGGTCCTCCGCCCGACTATGTTGTAGACGATTGCGGGGTTTGTTGTGAACATAAGAGTACATGCTCCAATTGCGTTTGCATGCCGAAGCAGAACATACTTGAGCAAGGATGCATCTTGCTATAATCTGCAATTGCTTTGCCCCGCCTCCCATGGCATCCCACCATTCATGGGGCGGTACATTCAAGACATTTGGTTGCATGGAATCTGCAAATGTCCCTCTGTTCTCAATGAAATCTTGGTATTGATTGAGGACCAAACCTAGATCATCCTCCCTCGTAACTAGGTTCCGAAGAACACCATTCAAGATTGGTCTCGCAAGCTTGTGCTCGTGCAACCGGGCTCATCCACGCAAAGAAGGATTCAACATAGCCCCCGCCCAATGAAGGTCAGTAATCATGAGCCTCCACCTTGCGTTAAAGGCATCTAATGCCCTTGTTGCCAAATCTTGTTCCAAGCAAAACGGGGCATTGCGAAATCCTTGAACATGGATCCCCAATTCATGCATAACCTTCCATGCATGACACATAGCGGGAGCGTTGCCGTCAAACACACGAAGAGCACGTACACACGAAGACCATCAACACACGAAGACCATCAACACCATGTACTCAAAATTCACACAAACGTCCCAAAATCCATTCGAGCATATAACGCGTCGTGCATAAAGGCCTTTTGCATGTGCCCTTGTATTTTGAGTCCGCAATCCCGCTAGAAAAGCATGCCATTCTTAATCAACCACCATTTGCTCCAATGCCTGGCAAACTTGGAGGAGGCGTTGTATCGTGAGAAAGTTTGTTGCAAATTGTGTCTCATTGGGCAAACAAATAGGAAGATCGGGTAATAACCTTCGAAATATTGCTTGTGGGGCATGGTGGTTCTTGATGAATAAACAAACAACCCTTGCCTTCTTAACAATCCTTTGTACCGACGCTTCTTTGCCCCAATCTTCCAGTAAAAGATCCAAGCAATGGGCAGCGCATCCTTGAACATAGAGATGTGGAATTTCTTGCATGATGTCACGACATGTGGCCGCCATGACTGGAGCATTGTCCGTGCATACTTGGACAACATTTGCATGTCCAACCATTTGCAGAAACGGTCGGATTTGAGAAGCAACATAAAAGTGGTCTTTTTAATTTCCCGATGTCTCGATGGTGCCTATGAAAACATCCTCTTTTGTGCATGACTGAACAACATTTAGCAAAGGTCGGTTCTGAACGTCGTCCCAGCCATCACTACATATTGTAATGCCATACTTTGATATAGCATTACCCATGGCTACATTGACAGCGGTTTGTACATCAAATTTTTTGTTTGTCAACAACTTCGTACGTATGGCAATGTAGGTCGGTGGATGGTAGGCGGACATTCGTGCGCGTGCAGTTTCCTGAACCGCTTTTACAAACGCAGGGTGCCTAATAATATTGAATGGAATGTTCGCTTCATAGAAAGCACTAGACCAAGCCTTGTCCAAGAGTTGCCTTTTGGAAATGTTGAAGCCCTCAAGGAAGGTCGCTTGACGTAGCTCTCGAGGTTCCCTACCTAAGTGTACGGATTCCACGCCACGACTTGTTTGGGAGTTCTGAATCTGCTCCACGTCGTCCACCACGGATTGTGTCAATAACTGTTCCACTCCAATCCCATTCTCGTCATCAACACGTTGTTCGGGACAGGGTCCATCGTTGGCAGCATCAGGACGATTAGAAACAATCCCATCACAACCTTGAAACAACACACGCACATGTGGCGGCACCATCCTACACAACTGGACGTCACGACTCAGATTACTAAGATGACGGTACCCCATGTGCGACAACATCCTGTCGGCTCTATAAACCATGGAGTGAGAACAAAACCGACACTTCACTTGTCGTGTTGCTCTTGAAGGAGTGTTGTCCGTATTTTCGTACCATAGATCCCATACAGAATTCCGACGCGGCATGGCGTCGCACGTGATTCAGAGCCAACTAGGGGTCAGCAATTCCCTCCTCAGCAATGGGATTTCGAGCAATGCATTCTTGTACAAAGAATCCAAGGTCTTGCAAGCTACTATGCAAGATTAAGCACCATCGCCTAGGAACGGCACTATTTTATACTGAAATTCAAATGGAGCACGCGCGGTTGGGGCGCGGACTGGCAGCGGACGTAGCCGCGTACAGCCCGCGGACTGCCGCGGACTGACCGCGAACTAACCGCGGACTGCCCGCGGACTACAAGCGACATTGGTTCGGACTGGCCGCGGACTGAGTGCCGAATGGCCGCAAACTGAACGCGGAATGGCCGCGGACTGAGCGCGGAATGGCCGCGGACAGCCTTCGATAACGGAGTGAGGCGCGGATTGGCGCGGACACTCCTTCAACCCATGTTGAAAATTACTACGACATGAATTTATCGCAGTTGATGCCACATGTCTGCACATGTGGCATTCAGATTCCTTTGTGTATCCAACGTGTCCCTCTCGAGGTAATTGTGAAAATTGTGTTTTCTGCCGTCAAAATGGCCCCGTCACAATTAAGTCACGATCCGGCAGAATGTCATGCTGTCATTGTGTCGTGACATCCTGACATTGTGACGGAAATTGTCCCTGTCACGACACAATAAACAACCCTGGCCGGACTCCAGAACTCCGGTGGCTAGTGTTTCTCTAGCAATAGGACCATCGACCCGAAAGACCTACCTTTTGCTGGCAACAGGGTTGTCATAACAGACGGGTTGAAGTGATCGGACGGGACAACCGGACAGACGGTCCAGACCTGACGGACGGACGGTTCGGACATATTGCCAAAAGTGCTCCCAATAATTATTTGTAGGTGATAAATTTTTATTATGATGGCCACCTCACATTTACACGTGTCACGCCACCGTTGCACAAGGGCGGGCACGACTCCGCCCCTAAATGGTAGGGGCAGAGTCGTCCTCGCCCCCCCTCGCCCAATTTTGGAATCAAGATCTTTGAACGGCCATATCTCACTCAAAAATAGTCCAAATTAAGCATGTCATATGATTTCTGGCATCTACAAAAAATTTAAATGTCAAAACATACCTCAAACGCTTAATATGGGCTATTTTTGAGTGAGTTATGCCCATTCAAACTTTTTGACTCCAAAATTAGGCAAGGTAGGGGCGGGGACGTTAGGGGCGGGGATGTCTCTGCCTCTAAAAGGTAGGGGCAGAGACATCCCCGCCCCTAAATGGCAGGGGTGGAGATGTCCTTGCCCCTCCCCGCCCAATTTTGGAATCAGGATCTTTGAATGGCCATATCTCACTCAAAAATAGTCCAAATAAAGCGTGTGAGATGTTTTTTGGCATTTACGAAAAAATTCAGATGTCGAAACATACCTCAAACGCTTAATTTGGACTATTTTTGAGTGAGTTATGCCCATCCAAACTTTTTGACTCCAAAATTAGGCAGGGAAGGGGCGGGACGTTAGGGGCGGAGACGTGAGGGCGAGGACTCAACCCTTTGAAGGTTGTAGAGGAACAAAGTTGGGCAAACTCCTTTCTGGCCTTGGCAAAGGCCTTTCTCCTTCCAATGCGTTGGAGAAACGATATTTATATTGTAAATTTAGTTTTCCTTCCAACTTCTAAGGAAGCACATAATTGCCGTGATGATTGAGGAATGCAAAGATCTTGTCGGAACCAAATATAGCGGCTCTTTGCTTTAAATTATTCTATTGGACTTGAATTAGGAGAAGAAGAAGAACTACGGTCTTCCAATAAGACCGGCGTGAATGTAGTGTTTGTTCATTATCTTCACTAAGCATATGGCCACGAAACATAGGCTAGTGTATATAGAACTATTTTCCCCTCACAAGGGTAAACACTTTTCTACACTAAGTGCTTCCCTACACTAATTGCATTAAAGATAACCGACATGTCATCTCCCCCAAGGGCATTGTGGGTCCCCATACAACGAGGCCGTGGGACCTCCCACCATAATTGGGTGGACTATGATGGTACTTGAATTAGAATGTTGTATTACGCTATAAACAACAAATTCTTTTTGACATTTTCAAAGAAGGTAATATTCTTTGTACAAGTGAAACCTCATTTATTATCGACGAACAAATATCATTGAGCAATGTAGTTTTAATGTAAAGATGTGTTTTTAAATGACTCATCTTAAGGTCATATTCAAATTTATGAAGCATAATGTCAAATCATCCAATGTCCATATATCCCTTGTGTAACAACCCCTTTGGAACAATCCACAAATTACTCTTCATAACCGTAGGGTCGATGAAATACATATCTTTAAATTGTTGGGGTTATGATTATTTATCACCTAATTCAATCATAGAGAAAGATGATGCATTTAAAAGCATTCTCTAAAGGCCACAATGTTCCAAAGTCAAAGTGGTTCTCTCACAACACTTCTTATCAAATGGTGACAATTTAACTTTAAATTGATTAAACCTTGCTAACGTTAGATGAAACTCCAAAAGGCTTTGCTTCTAAGGGTGACACCTTCAAAAGGTCACATTAAACATGTCTATTGTAAAAGCAATGGATGTAGGTCAAAGACACACGACCAAATGTTTTTTAGTATACATATAGATGTACAAAAAATATAAATGTGAATAGAAGCTCTAGTAAAATTTCTAGCAATATAGAACATAACTATTAACTTCTTTCTTGAACTCATGTCTACATACAATAATGATAGAACTTTGTATGGTTTGTATGAAATTCTTTTATTAAATAAATATAATTTTGACGTTGTTTTGTAATATATATATATGCCGTATTTATAAATTGGGAATGTCAGTTTCTTTATGTTCAAATGGAAACTATTACATTTCCTTTTTAATATTTGTTGCTCTTCATATATGTATTATATTTGGAACATACAAAATTTAATTTTACATCGATGTTAAATAGTTTCACTTCTAGTTCTTTAACACGTGCAAACTATTTGATTTCAAAATTAGGCGGGGAAGGGGCGGGGATGTTAGGGGTCGGGACGTGAGGGTGGGGACTCAACCCTTTGAAGGTTGTAGAAGAACAAAGTTGGGCAAACTCCATTCTCTCCTTGGCAAAGGCCTGCCTTCTTCCCATGCGTTGAAGAACTATATTTATATTGTAAATTTAGTTTTCCTTCCAACTTCAACGAAAGGACATAATTGCCGTGATGATAGAGGAATGCAAAGATCTTGTCGGAACCAAATAAAGCGGTTCTTTGCTTTAAATGGTTCCTCCAAGGCATGGGAAGGAGGAAGGCCATTGCTAAGGCAAGAATGAGGTTTGCCCGACTTTGCTCTCCTACAACCTTCACCGGATTGAGTCCCCAACGTCCCTGCCCTCTCGTCCTCGCCCCTAAATGACAGGGGCGGAGACGTCCTCGCCCCTCCCCGCCCAATTTTGGAATCATGATCTTTGAATGGCCATATCTCACTCAAAAATAGTCCAAATTAAGCGTGTGAGATGTTTTTGGGCATCTACGGAAAATTTAGATGTTGAATCACACCTTACGCTTAGTTTTAGCTATTTTAGAGTGAATTGTGACCATCCAAACTTTTTGACTCCAAAATTAGGAGGGGAAGGGGTGGGGACGTGAGGGCGAGGACTCAACTCTTTGAAGGTTGTAGAGGAACAAAGTTGGGCAAACTCCATTCTTGCCTTGGCAAAGGCCTTCTTTCTTCCCATGCGTTGGAGAACTATATTTATATTGTAAATTTAGTTTTCCGTCCAACTTCTAGGGAATGATATAATTGCCATGATGATTGAGGAATGCCTCGATCTTGTCGGAACCAAATATAGCGGTTATTTGCTTTAAATGGTGTCATTGGACTTGCAAAGATGAAGATGAAGAAGATAAATTGCGGTCTTATAATGGGACCGGCGTGATTATAGTGTTTTTTCATTCTCTTCACTAAGCATATGGCCACGGGACATAGGCTAGTGTGTATAGAACTACTTCCCCTTCTCGAGGATAAACACTTTTCTACTCTAAGTGCTTCCCTACACTAGTTGCATTAGTGACAACCGACATTTGATCTCCCCCAAGGACTTTGTGGGTTCCCATACAACGGAGCCGTGGAACCCTCTACCATAATTGGGTGGACTATGGTGGTACTTGAAGTAGAATGTTATATTACGTTATAAACAACAAAGTATTTTTGACATTTTCAAAGAAGGTAATATTTTTTGCACAAGTGAAACCTCATTTATTATCGACGGAGAAATACCATTGAGCAATGTAGTTCTAATGTAAAGATGTGTTCTTAAATGACTTATCTTTAAGTCATATTCAAATTTATGAAGCGTATTGTCTAATCATTCAATGTCCATATATCCCTTGTGTAACAACCCTTTAACTTTACTTTACAAAGAAATTACGCAACTTAACTTTACAAAGGAATTATTTAATTATGCAATGAGAGGGAAATATATAAATCCCCAAACATATTGGGTAGTGTAAGCTTCTAACCAGGGAGGCAATGTACAAGGTACCCAACAATAAAATGTTGCATGAGTGCCCCACAATAAATACCCCTTTTCAATCCATTGAGAAATAGTGAGAACATAAATCAGTAGAATCTACCATTCAAATTTTGTACCTATTGAGAGTATCTTCCGCCACTGTCCGCTCCAATTCACCAATTCTAACCTTATACCCCTCAATCTCTCCCATCCTTAACTCCAATTCTCTCTTCAATCTGGATTCACTATCCAGTTTGGTCACTGTCATCTGTAACTGAGTGAACTGAGCTAAAATTACTTCTTTCAACCCTCTCGACTGCTGCCACTCTCTGATGGACCAATTCTCTGATACAACTTTACCGAAACTGGTGTTGCCGTAGACATGCTACCCAAATGACGACCCAATACTTGCAACTGAGGACCAATCTCACGCTGCTCACACCCTACTGCCCTACGACACTCTGCAATACCTGGTGCAGCTTCCACATACCGAATTGGTACCGAAACTGGTTGCTTCTTCTTCTCCTTGACCGGCACCTCCACTACTTGCACACTCCTCTGATTACCGTCCTGTTGCAGTCCGTACTTGATCGCTTCGCTCACGTAGTTGGCACACAACAACGTCGTCACCTTCCCCATCTTCCTCTTTGCTTCTAGTTCTGCGTGAATTCTTGTCGCCACATATGCTGCCCAATTGAACACTATACCTTCCAACGTTGCTATCGTCGAAAGCAACAACTTCTTCGCCATGTACGTTGTGTGTTGGTTCAGCGCCAGCCTCTTCTGCACGAAGCGCATCCACTCTCCCAACTCCGGCGTAAGAGCTTTTTCAGTCTTCCATCCTTGGCCCTTCTCGAACGCTTTTTCTCATGACTTGAAGTAACTGCCAGGCACAAAATCCGACTCCAAATCACCAGACACCGGCAGCTCACCCATCGGAAGATACAGCACCTTGTTCAGCACCGTCTCGTCTATACCGATTATCTTCTCCTTCACTACACTCGATCCATCTGCAAGATCGTAGTTCTTCAAATATTTTGCTAACAATTCTACGTCAATCGGAGGCAAGTTCTGCGACAATCGAATGAACCCGTGCATGTGCGCCTCACGAAAACACTACTGCTTCTCCTTTGACCAACAGTCCTCTAACCGAATAGGCTCCATGTTTGTTACGATAATACACTCTAACGGTGGCAGATCTTCCTTACGCCTCACATTGCGTTGTCTCTCCTCCCTGTTGGAGTGTCTCTTGCTACGCTCCATCGCCATTACTCACAAAAACAAGCTTACTCACTCACCTATTCTCTCAAACTCTCAAACACGCTACAATCGACGCAAAACACAATGTTCACAAGAGTCCCACTTTTGGCTTCTACTATGGCCTTTCTTCTTCCTTCTCACGATTCCTTATAATGAACTGACCTACTCCATTAACTTTGACAGCTTGCATTACCCTAACTATCTAAATTCTCATTATTACCACTTCTTTCACTCACATCACACATACTAATCCATCATCACAACTAAACTGCCTACCTCCCTTTTTAAACAAAACCCGTCCCGGGTTTTGAAATTGCTATTATTATTTGAAGTCCAATTCTGACTACGTACTATAAAGCCGTAACCGATTTCCATTAATACGAGTAGTAAATTTAGTTCCCATAAAATCTTCCAATTGCACTGAACCATTGGGAAATCCTTCAATAATGCGATATGGGCCATGCCAACGAACCTGAAATTTGCCTGGAAAATTTTTAAAACGACTATCATAAAGTAATACTAAATCATTGGGCATAAAATACTTTGGCCGTAATTTACTATCATAATAATTCTTTCTCGTCTTTTGAGTAGTTTCCATTGTAAATAAAGCATTCGCACGAATTTCATCCAATTGTTCCAATTTTATTAATCGGTGTTCCAATGATTCGGAATCCCCTAATCAATTATCAATAGCAATTCGTAAACTGGGCACTTCCAATTCTATTGGAAAAATTGCTTCTTGTCCATAAATTAATTGAAAAGGTGTAGCATTGGTAGTAATTTTATATGCAGTACGGTACGCCCATAGAGCAGCAAACAATTTGGTGTCCCAATCTGTCCCCGCTCCTGAAATTGTCTTCGTTAAAATCTTGCATAAAATACCATTGGCCTTCTCTGTTTGTCCATTTGGTCGTGGATGATACGGAGTAGTTTTTCGATGTTTAATCTCATATTTTGCTATTAATGCTTCAATTGTACTATTAATAAAATGAGTCACACGATCACTAACCAATTCCTTTGGACAGCCAAAACGAGTAATAATATTTTCATATAAAAATGTGGCAACCGTACTTGCAATATCAGTCTTTGTGGCAGAAGCTTCAGCCCATTTTGTAACATAATCAGTGGCTACCAATATATAACATTTTTGTCCGGTCCGAGAAGCAGGTGCAATTGGGCCCACAAAATCAATACCCCATTTTTCAAACGGTGCTTGGGCAAGAATTGGTACTAATGGCATGGCTGAAGTACCGGTTGGCCGTCCAATTCTCTGACATGGATCACAGCGTCTTACAAATTGGTGCGCATCCGTGAATAATGTTGGCCACCAATAACCAGCCTGTAAAGCCTTCCGTCCAGTACTGTCTCCAGCAAAATGTCCACCACAACTATCCAAATGACAGCCTTCCAATATAGTACAAACTTCATGCTGATAAATACAACGACGTAAAATTCCATCCTTACCTTGCTTATATAAAGCTTCTCCAATCATGGTGTATGGTGCACTTTTTAAAATAAGACGGCGTTTAACCCCTAAGGGACCAAACGTCCCCCCGGGGTCATTTTGGATTTTGGGCATGTACCTACAATTCGAAAAAAAATCCTTTTTAAATGAACTTTTTTTTCAAGATAGAATATGATAAGAGCTTCGTGGAGATATTTTTATATTTTTTTTTGGATTTGTGGTTTGAAAGTTAGTACCACTTAAAGGCAAAAGTGGGGACTCTGGGCAGCCTGGGCACTCTTGCGAGCCAATGACATGCAAGTAACAAAAAGGGGCAATAAGTGGGGCACAAAGAGTGGAGAAAGGTTGGGGCAGCCCATATCATGGGAGGGAATAGTGCAAGGGAAGACCCAGCGAAGACCAAGGGACATGGACAAAGAACAAAATTCTAAATCTATTGGCGCTGG
The DNA here is from genome assembly GCA_963971425.1 of Bryoerythrophyllum caledonicum. NCBI lineage: Eukaryota > Viridiplantae > Streptophyta > Bryopsida > Pottiales > Pottiaceae > Bryoerythrophyllum > Bryoerythrophyllum caledonicum. The sequence goes on along the minus strand of OZ020514.1, from coordinate 58,148,226 downwards.
GGCCCGCAGGAACATTGGACCGGCACATGGCAACCCAAATGCATGGAGAAGGTGCCACATGGCCCTGCGGGTCCCGGCAACCAAGGCGGGTGGAACGTGGGCTGGGCCGGGCGGACGCTTTCCAGCGCAGCTCGGGGGAGCTCAGTCGGTTTTTTTTTTTTTTTTTTTTTTTTTTTAAATTTTTTTTTTTTTAATGAAAAAATCGTTTCTGTGCGTGGTTTTGGGCCTCGGCTGCTGTGACTCCACCCCCCCTTTATTTTAATTTTTTTTTAAAAATTCATAATTTTAAAAAAAAAATTCTTAATTTTTTTTTTCTGTTTCTGTTTCAGTTTCTGTTATCAACTGCTGTGAGTCCACCCCCGCCTTCTTTTTTTTCTTTTTTTTTTTCCTTTTTAAAAATAAAAATTAGCTTCAACATTAGATTTTTAAAAAAAATACATTTTAGCTTCAACATTAGAATTCAAAATTTAGCTTCAACATTAGAATTATTTTAGCTTCAAAATTTAGCTTCAACTAGTTTTATTATATTGATAAGAAAAGTATGTAAATGAATATATATATATATATATATATATATATATATACATATATATATATATTAAATGATTAAAAAAAAATTAAAAAAAAGAATAAAGCCTGTCTCGTTATCCTCTCGGATAAGCTGCGAGGAAGATAAGGAAACAGAAAAAATAATAAAAAATAATAAAAAATAATAAAAATAAAAAATATATATATGTATATATTATTTTTTAAATAATAATAAAGGAGAGGCGCCCAGCTGGCGGGTTACAAGCGGGTCCCGCCATATTTAGTTGTGGGGCGGCGGGTCCCAATGGGGGACTTTTTCTACATTATATTATTATGAATTTGAAGAATGTACTTCAATTGAAGACAAGTTTTGGAAGACCCGGACTTGTTGGGAGAGTGGGTGGATGACGTGGCCCTTTACTTCTTGTTGGGTCCCCAATTTCAAGTGCTGCCCTCCCCTATAATACTTGAATAATTGAATAAATTCATGAAAATTAGAGATTTTGATGTTTTGAGGTTTTTTTTCTTCTAAAATTAGAAGATATATAAATGGCACATTTGAGCCGTTGGGATTTTTAAATTTAGAAAATCCTATGTTGCTATCACGATTTTAGCACTTTTGCACATATTCTCATGGTTTTATACCCCCTTTCACAAAACTATTTATTTTCAAATGCTATACCCCTCCATTGGACCCCAAATTTTGCACAAGATTAGCTAACAACATATTGATCACTTTGGTAAAGCATTTGGACGCACTTTAGAGTAAAACTTAGAAGATATGCTAAGTCAAAGTGGGCTGAACTTATTGGGCAAGGGGCAAAAAAAACTTCTTCTTCCACTTCAAACGCTATAATCTTCATATCCGTACGGTGGATTGACACCAAATTTTTTTTGCATGTTTATATGGAAGTCTTAATTAGGATCTTACGGTTAGTCGTCAAAAATAGTACTCAAAAATGTGATTTGTATGGCGGTTTTTGGCAATGGCAGTTTTGGAGTGTTTTTTGGGGAAAAATGGCTTGGTCCTTTAGGGGTTAAGCTTCTCTGTAAAATGTGAAGGAAACGTTTGAAATGTTAAATACTGGATCAACTCACTATATTCCTCGGAAATTACATCCACTGCAAATAATTGTGCATCAGGTAACGCGTCATCAATTGGTTCATTTCCCAATACATTGGCTAAACGGGATAAATGATCAGCATTGGCATGAGCCTTCTCAGGGCGTACATTGATAGTGAAATCAAATTCTTGTAGTAACAGCACCCATCTTGCAATACGACCACTCTAGCTAAGGTTTATTAATCATATACTTGAGAGCATCATGGTCCACATGAAATACAAATTTATAGCCAAGCAAATAATGTCTAAACTTTTGTACAGAATAAATCATTTCCAATGCTTCCCATTCAGTCGTAGTGTAATTGCGTTCTGCGGCAACCAATTGACGACTGGCATAGTAAATTGGATGATCAAATCCCTTTACATCTTTTTGGCTTAAAATAGAACCAATAGCTACATTGGACGCATCCACATACACATGAAATGGAGTTTTCCAGCACGATGCCACGAGAATTGGTGCACTTGCTAATTTCTGTTTTAACGTTTCAAAAGCCACAATACATTCTTTAGTCCAAATTGGACTGGTACCATCGTTTGGAGGTTTCTTTAAAAGATTGGTTAATGGCTGGCAGATAACTGCAAATGAATGGATAAATCTTCGATAATAACTAACATGGCCAACAAAACCACAGACTCCCGTTACTGTATCCGGTTGCGGTAAATTTAATATAAGCTTAACTTTATCAGGGTCCGTTGCAATGCCAGCAGTTGAAACTATATGACCCAAAAATTTACTAGAGGGTACCCCGAATTGACATTTGTCCATATTTAGAGAGATTCCATATTTTGCACATTGTTCTAAACACTTTCCCAAACATTCCAAATGTTTCGCTCTTGAACTAAACGTACAAAAGTCATCTAAAAATATCTCCATAGAAATTCTCAAATACTCTTGAAATGCTTCTGTCATCACCCGATGAAATGTGGCAGGTGCATTACAAAGTCCAAATGGCATGACTTTGTACACAAATGTTCCCCAATTCGTCGTAAAAGTAGTCTTCAATTGATCTTCCTTAGCAATTGTCATCTGATTATAACCGGAGAATCCATCTAAAAACGAATAACATTCATGTCCAGCTACAGCATCTAATATACTATCTGTAAACGGTAACGGAAAATAATCCTTTTTAATTGCCGCATTCAATTTCCGAAAGTCTTGATAAATACAAATTTTCCCATTCTTCTTCGGAACCATAACAATTGGTGAAACCCATTCGCTATAGGGTACTGGGTATATAAATACCACATTCAATAACTTATCCAATTCTTCTTTGACCAATAACGAATATTTTGGATTGAGACGGTGTTGCCTTTGACGAACTGGTACAGCATTATCTTCCAATATGATTCGATGTTCACAGACTTCAGCTGGAATACCCTTTAAATCCACATATAACCAAACAAAAATTGATTTATGCCTCATAAAATAGGAATGCCACATAGATTTCTCTTCACCCGTTATACCATCATAAATTCAAATATTTTTGGGATCAGTTTCATTACCCGAATTCATCGATTGACACTTTGGAGTTTTAAAAACTTCTTGAATAACCTTATGCTTGGTATCAGATTCTTTCATAAAATCAGACAAGTTAGAACTTTCCAATTCCGGTTTCATAACACTCACTTGATGAACGTCATGCGGATTCATCCAATGTACAATCATATGATCAGAATCATCGTTAATAGCTGGATCAACTAAATATTCACCCAATCGTGCACATTGATATTTTACGGGATTACATTTGACGATTACCGGTTTATCAATATGGATGCAATTGAAATCTTCCAATTCATCTTCTAACGATTCATCTTCACAGTCGGACGTGAATTCAAAATTTGCAACCTGTGTTTCCCCAGGATATTGAACTGGATACATCTGAATCACAATTTTATCTTTTCCGGCCCCAATTGTTAATGTGCCTCTACCCCAATCATTACGAGCTTTTGCTTGATATAACCATGGCCTTCCCAACAGAACTGGATAAGACAATATTGAACTTTGCACTCTGAATACAATGTAATCAATTTTGTAAGTAATGCCTGCAATAACTATATCAATTTCCCTTAGTGTACCCATAGGTTTAACTCGACTGGAATCTGCCATTTGCAATACTACTCTGGTAGGTAACAATTGGTCCAATCCCAATTCATCCATTGTATCAGCATTCATCAAATTTACACTAGATCCACCATCAACTTGTACACCTGGAACTAGCACACCGTCAATAGAAACATCAACGATTGGAGCTCCTGGATCGGGATTCAAACTGTCCTCTCGAATTTCCTTATTACGAGATCTGCGTCGAATTAACAACGAGTTTAATGTAGTACAACAATCCGGTGCAATCGCCAACAGTTGTTTCATAGAAATTGTAGGTTGAATTGTACTTAAATCCTTTAAAATATCATACGGTTCCAGATTGGTTGTAATGCCCAATGCTCGTTTCTTCTTTCCAATTTTGGTTTCCATTACCGGTAAATTGGTCGTTCCAATTTTTGGAACTAGTTCCTTAACTGGTTTCGGTGAAACTCGTTATATTGGTTCTTCCAATACATAAGATTGGTTTGTCAACTGGGACAATATTGGTTCCTTGGAAATTGGTGCTCGACCCAATATAGTGGTTGGTTTGGGATGAATATTCACCCCTGTTACTGGAATTGGTTTGTCATCTTGAATTGGAATTGGTTGATCTTCCTCTATTGGTTTTTCCAATATTGGATTCGATTCGATATTTTTTTTGTGATTCCTTGTAAGTACAGCTTGGACCACTTCTACTCTATGCACTGGTGATTCCTGATTAGTTTTAGGATTCTCTTCCACAATTCGGACTGTAGTTAGTACCTGCTGATCCCTGTTATTGGGATTGAATGGAGCATTACATTGAAAATATTGGTGACCAGATTGCTTACAATTTCCGCAAATTGGGGCATAATCTTCTACAAATTTTGGATTTGGGCAATCACTAGCATAATGTCCTAATTGCCGACATCGAAAACAACGCACTACCTTTCTTCGTGAACCACCTGGCATATTGGGTGTCTCAACGGGTATATAACGACTAGGCTGATTCCATGTAGCTTCAGTAAAGGATCCTGGTTGTCCAGTCGCAATAAATGTTGTATTGGGCTGTTGATTTGGCATAACTTGGAAATTTCCTTGTTGGTTGTTGCTACAATTTTGCATATTGGGCCCATAATTTGGGTTAAAATTTGGATTTTGAAAATTTCCACCACCTCTATTTTGTCGATTGGGACGATTACCGTCCCAATTCTCCATATTTCCAGTTTGCACTTGATTAACATCCCATTGAGTTGGTTGAATCATTGTTTGAGCACCAAATTGCGGTTGCCCATTTAAATACCAACATTTAGCGGTAGGATGTTTTCCACCGCAACACTTGCATTGTACTCCCGTTTGTCGTAGTGACGGACATTCCGTATCAAAATGACCCTGCCCTTTACAATTATTACACCATACATTGGGTCTTGTATTGGTAGGCTTTTGCCGTTTTTCTTTCTCTTTGGCCATATTAACCGCCAATTCTTCCATTTTCTTTGTAAGATTTAATAATAACGTTTCATTCGAATTTGGTACAGCGGATGAAATTGGTAATTCATGTGGGGGATAAGTCAATGCTGAAGCATACGGTACTACTGCTGTGGGCGGTACTGATTGCAACCGTGTCGCATTGATCACTCCTTGTAAATTGGTAGCCCCTTGTGCCGCATTCACAGCCCATGGATAATTTCCTATTAACGTATTTCCTCTTTGTACCTGTGGATTCACCGAATTGGGAATCAACGTGGGGCCTACAGGTAACAATTGATCATAATGACATTCTTCCCATATCTTTGCACGTTCTAAAGATGCTCCTACGGCGGCTGGTTGAGCCTCCTTTAGACACATTTTCAATTCCTGTGGATTCAAACCATTCATTATTATTGACAATATAAATGACTCAGGCATTTGATTATTTGGCCATTTGCGAAGTATATCTGCAACTCTCCCATGATAAGACTGAACTGGTTCGCCTAAAAACATTCTGCTTGTCATTAAACTTTCTCGAAGACAATTTTCAAAACCAATTGGCCTAAAATGCGTTAGAAAAGCGTTTTTTAAAGCTTCCCAATTTGGAAATTCACCAACTGTTTGACGATTATACCATTCAAATGCCGTATCTTTTAACGTGGCAGGAAACCATCTCAGCCATATATCTTCAGTTCTTCCATTATTGGCTACACACGCTGTCAAAAATTGAGACAAATGATGATCTGGATCTGAACCTGGCCAACCACTAAATGTTGGCAATGGTGCAACACTTGTGGTGCGATCTCCTACTGCTCCCATTGCTACCGCAATCGGGACTTCAGGTGCCGCCTAAGCCATTGGTTGTATTATTGATTTTCTTGCAATATCTATTTGAATACTCCCTCTTCCTTTACTTCTGGTTTTATTTAAACCCTCGTCTGAAGAACTATCACTTGTTTCCAATCCTTCTGGACTTTTACTACGTCCACTTCTCGAACACGAAAATGATGTCACTCTCCTAAGTTTTTCTCATTGAGTTCTTTCTTGTAATTTTCGTAATGACTCTTTTGAGCACAATCTATCGTATCTTTCTTTAATATGTCGATTCCTTCTTTGTAAATTGTCTTCATTATCACTACTCATAATAGTTCATTTCTTCCATGCATAATATATAACATGCCAATTTATACTCCATAAAATTATAACCGAAGACCGGTTCTTATAATATATTTTTATTTTTATTTTCTTTTAAACAATTCTTAACATTTCATAATAATATCCATCCCCGGCAGCGGCGCCAAAATGTAGTAATTGTTTTGGTTGGATTGGAAATAAACCCAAAGCACCAAATCAGTATAGGTGGATTCGTTCACGGGGAAAGACTGCTTATATGAATGCCTCTATGTTATTGTCACGATTGATTACACACTCGCTTCTTAACTTCTATTAACAGTTAACAACACTCAATCACTCTCTCTTGCATCACTCTAAACCTAACATTTCTAATTCTCTTTCCTTCATGATCTCATAATCATGTCAATTTCTATTTTCTTCACTGTAATCACAGTACGGTATACTCAATAATACGTGATTAATCCCGTAATCACTTTCAATAACCAATTCTTTCACAAAGATTACAATCTCTTCACATTCACAATTCCATTCTCTAACTTTTCTATCTTCACAATTCTCATACAATACTCATAAACTTCACTTCCAATCACACAGTCACACTTTCTTAACTCCAATTCCAATAATACTTCATCTAATTACAATCCTACAAAAGAAAATAGAAAACTCCAAAGAAAAATAAAGAGGTAGCACCAAGCTTGCCCCGACTTACGACTATCACAGTCTGGCCTCAAATCCATCTTCCACAAAGTCTTTATCCAAAAACTGAACCTAACTTCCAGATTCCAAACGTCACATTTGCTTCTCAACCAACTTTTTACGTAACTTCCCAATCTTACTACTGAACTACAAAACTAACTTGCTAACTTCCGAAACTAACCAATTCTAATCCGCATGTGAACACAAAAACTAATTACACATTCTACACTCAATGATATTTGTCCGTCGATAATAAAGGAGGTTTCACTTGTACAAAGAATATTACCTTCTTTGAAAATGTCAAAAAGAATTTGTTGTTTATAGCGTAATACAACATTCTAATTCAAGTACCATCATAGTCCACCCAATTATGGTGGGAGGTCCCACGGCCTCGTTGTATGGGGACCCACAATGCCCTTGGGGGAGATGACATGTCGGTTATCTTTAATGCAATTAGTGTAGGGAAGCACTTAGTGTAGAAAAGTGTTTACCCTTGTGAGGGGAAAATAGTTCTATATACACTAGCCTATGTTTCGTGGCCATATGCTTAGTGAAGAGAATGAACAATCACTACATTCAAGCCGGTCTTATTGGAAGACCGTAGTTCTTCTTCTTCTCCTAATTCAAGTCCAATAGAATAATTTAAAGCAAAGAGCCGCTATATTTGGTTCCGACAAGATCTTTGCATTCCTCAATCATCATGGCAATTATGTGCTTCCCTAGAAGTTGGAAGGAAAACTAAATTTACAATATAAATATCGTTTCTCCAACGCATTGGAAGGAGAAAGGCCTTTGCCAAGGCGAGAAAGGAGTTTGCCCAACTTTGTTCCTCTACAACCTTCAAAAGGTTGAGTCCTCGCCCTCACGTCTCCGCCCCTAACGTCCCGCCCCTTCCCTGCCTAATTTTGGAGTCAGAAAGTTTGGATGGGCATAAATCACTCAAAAATAGTCCAAATTAAGCTTTTGAGGAATGATCTAATATCTAAATTTTTCCATAAATGCCAAAAAACATCTCACACGCTTTATTTGGACTATTTTTGAGTGAGATATGGCCATTCAAAGATCCTGATTCTAAAATTGGGCGGGGAGGGGCGAGGACGTCTCCGCCCCTGCCATTTAGGGGCGGGGACGTCTCCGCCCCTACCTTTTAGAGGCAGAGACATCCCCGCCCCTAACGTCCCCGCCCCTACCTTGCCTAATTTTGGAGTCAAAAAGTTTGAATGGGCATAACTCACTCAAAAATAGCCCATATTAAGCGTTTGAGGTATGTTTTGACATTTAAATTTTTTGTACATGCCAAAAAACATATCACATGCTTAATTTGGACTATTTTTGAGTGAGATATAATCGTTCAAAGATCTTGATTCTAAAATTATGCGGGGGGGGGGTGAGGACGACTCTGCCCCTAGCTCTTAGGGGCGGAGACGTCCTCGCGCCTTATATACCATTTTATATAAACAGATATTCATTTTTTTGGTGTACATCCTATGTGGCAGCACTTTAGTTCATACGTGGCTGCCACGTCGCCTGTTTTTTACCTTGTGGGTAAGTCAACTCTATGTTGACTGTATCGGACGGGCGAGAGCTCTACCGGACGGGCGTACCGGACGTCCGTCTAGTATGACAACCGTGGCCGGCAACGTCGAAGAATGCAAAGGGCAAGCAGCGAGCTCCGGTGGAGATCTCTCCCTCTCGTAGGAGTGGAAGAAATCGGGGGCCGGGTGCACCAACCTAGGTTAGTTAGGTGTAGTTTTCTATTTCGGGTCTTGATTCGGGATCAGTTGCGGTTAACGATGGGGCCCTAAATGCACCCGGCTGTTGACGAAATTGACTGCCCGTTTTTGTACTTAGAATGGGGATTCCGGAGCCGGAAACTTTTCCAAGATTTTAGGATCTGAGATCTGATCTGGAACTTTTTCCGGATTTCTCGGATCTTTAAGATAAGATCTAGCCGATTACCCTTAGGAGTAGCTAGGAGGAAAGCTAAGGTTAGAAGGGACTTAGTTAGTACTTAGTAGTGAGGTTTAGGGAAAAAACCTTTCATCTTGTCCTTCTCGCTCTGAATACACTTCAAACCTTATTACCAGACTTGCTTCCTTGTATACTTTGGTGTAGAGTGTAGACTTTGTGTGAGGCAGATCCGTCCTTGTTAGTGTGATTGTGTGAGAATTCTCCCGGAAAGCAGAGTGATAACCTTGTGCGGTAGAGGGAAAACCGGTTAGGATCTGTGTCGGGAGATCACCTGGGAGAGCTGGAGGGCTATTGCAGAGGTGTGCCTGGTAGGCTCCAAGGTCCGGAAGTAGCCTGGAGGGGAAGAGATGAACTGCACAAGTGTTCTTGGTAATCTTTAGGAAACGGAAGTATCCGTGTTAACCTGGATTCCGGTCAAGGCCGGAGTTCTCTCCAAAGATAGGTACAAAGCCTGATGCGTAGGTCCAGATAGAATACCCTTGATGAGTGGTAACTTCCGCTCCGGAGAAGTACAATCATACTCACCGGAATGTCGTTGTAATCCAGATTTAACTCTGTGTGACCGCGTCTGGAGGGCCATCCGAATGTTGTGAGAGTCTAAGTCTAGCAACAACAATCAAATCACGAGTTAGTAAGGTAGGAGAGTGGTGTTTGGTCACTATAAGTTCCGGACAGTGGGTGCCTAGCTTCTTTAAGTCACAGGGCAGTGGGAAATCCAACCACTTACACAAAACAGGATCAGTGGACTACGGCCACTCGCTTAAAAACTCTAGGAGACTCTCTCAGGAGGAACATAGACAAATCAAACTACCTTTCGGACTTTCGGAAATGACTTTCCGGAAGACGTTGTACAAAATTCAGACTCCATAAGGATCCAGATCCCTACTACATAAGCAAGGAGCATAGCTAATCTTTGAAACGATTGTTGTGATGGTTTAGTATTTGGGAGTGTTTGGAAAAGAACCTTAGGTCTCTATGGGAACGAAACCGGAGCGGTTACTTTGGAAGCATTTAGTGACGATTAGGTGCATTCCGGAGGAATACTGTCTCTACGAACTACAACAATAGCTTCCACTTCAGTTTGCTTCATTCTTGTCAGGTCAACCTGTGTGAAGTTTAGGCACTTTTTGATCGTGAGGCCTAGCTCATCGGCCTTCGCTTTCTTCCCCTTCTTCGTCCGTGACAAGGAACGTGGGGTCGAAGTATTAAGGTGGTCTTGCATTTTCTTCCCGGGGCCAATGCTGGTGTCAGAGACAACATGGGAGTAGGGTCCGGAACGAGCTTTCGGACATTTTCTTGTACTTCTGCCATCCACTTCTACTGCTCCGTAATGTTCTCCGGCATCCAAATATCATGAGTGGGAGGGGGGAATAGAAAGTTTTCATTCAGGCTGGTCTCCACCAACGCTTTCGAAATCATAGATGTGTCTAGGATCAAGCCATAAATGAGAGCATCGGTGGAAGAGTCTGTGTTCTCCTGGATGACAAGGAGACAAACCTTGTCATCAAGGCCCTACATCTTCAGAACCTGGAGACCAATGTCGGGGTGTCCTCGTCTACAAAGCCTAAGCTGAGGGACAAATTCCTAGGCTCCTTCAGGAGTTTTAATTAGCTTGATGCCCAACTCGGTCATGTTTGGCACCTGTATACGTAGCCGACATTGTGTATTCCTGTGTAGACAAACTCAGGGAGCCATTACTCCACAAACGCCCAAAGTTTCTTGAGACGATTTTCCGTCGGAAGTGTGGTTGACCATGAATTCCTGCAAGAAAGTAATGAAACATCACATCGGTAGTTAGCATTCATTGAAAACATCCGGTCATCTATGTAGTGTCCGGAGATCTCCGGCTATACTTCCAGAGATGGAATACATGGAATGAGCTTCTATCTACATGACACACTGACAATAGCCGAAGATCTCCAGCCTATTTGTGATCTTCAAAACCTTGTGCAGCTAATGATCTCTAATCGCTTGAAGTATTTGGCTCGCGCTACAGCTGGAGATCTCCGGTTCGGCAGCCAAGTTCTAACATCGTCACTAGGCAATATTGCAACTTACTTGAAACGTCCGGAGATCTCTGGCTGTGTGTCGGAATCAGAACAACAAGGAAAGGTTTTTTCATTTCAGGCAATAGCGAAAGTATCCGAAGATCTCCGACTGATTAGTGGAACTCAATAAAGTCATCCTTAATAGTGCCTCTATTGATCACACGGATCCATTTCAGGCAACAACCGGAGATCTCTGGTTTATGACCCCAAAATTGAGATTCACAAATCTTCACATCTTCATTAGGGCGTATCTCCACTGCTTCGTAACGTCCAGAGATCTCCAGTATTGTGCTAGAAAAATCACATCATGAAAGGGGATTTCATGATCCATGAGACGACAAAATCATCTGGAGATCTCCTACTGATTATTGGAACTCCGGATCCAGTTTGGGCAGCTACCAAAGATCTCTGGCTGCGGCGAGACCAACTTTAAATTGCAACAATTGTATAAGACTATCAAACGTATATTCACAACCATTCACAGAAAAACTTCGACATATAACTAAAGAAGAACCCGGAATGGAACGACTCTACATGGATTTCTCAACTGATGCAGTCAATAGAGGTCAATCATCGAAGGCCGCAACATCAAGTTCTCTATTACAAAATTCAAGAAGAACCATTAAGCAAGAATTCATTACCGTCTTCAGTATACTTGGACAAATGATTTAATGAAACGCCAAAATGTAACGATTCTACATAGATTACTCTTTTTACATTCAGAGTGGACCGGAATCGAAGGACTCAATATGGAAAAATTCATTCGAACCTTCAAGGAAAAATCAAAATCGTACGCCTCTACATGGATAAATCTATAATAATATTTATGGGACAACAGAAAACCAATTGACTAAAGACAAACACACTTTCTCTATTATAGTACGATATTTTTGAAGTTTCTCATATTCATGTAACTGTTTGACATTGTCATACACCCGGTCGGTAACAAAAGAACCAATTCTAAACTGACACAGTAACAAAAACCCCACACGGCCGCAGAGAATGAGCATAAACATTTCTAAACGGACGATGTACCGGTTACCGTGCCACGACGTCTCACTCGACGTCCCTGCCAAAGTAGCCATTTCTCCACCGCCTTCAGCAACCGCTCTGTAACAACACCCAAGCGGCTCTGCAGTACATCAAAATTCCACAACTCAACTGTCAGGTTCGGCGTGTTGGAGGGTTTGTGGAGGTTGGTTTATGCGTTGTAAACCAACTACGAGGTTAAGTGGCCCAAGGAAGGCTTAGACTCTAGCTCTAGTTATTAATTAGAGTTAGTATTAGAGTCTTTTGACTTTTAGGGCCTTGGTGGTGTCTTTTGACACCTCATTTGGGACTTGGAGTCCAATTGACCTCCACGTGTTGTGTGAGGAGACTCATCTTTCTCAAGATGAGTCTCCCACGTGATGGAGTGAGAGAGTGCGTGCGTGCGTGCACTTCTTTAACTTCATTGTTATTATGCGACCATTCTTTAAGAATGGCATTGGCTTGACTATGTGTAGTTTATGAGTATTTTCTAGTTGTTCATTACTTGAGAAAGATCATCACTAAGTTATGAGTGTATTCCTAGTGATTTAGTGACACTTAAAACCCTCAAAATGTTGTGTTTAGGGTGTTTTTGAGCAATGTTTTAGTGCTGAAATTTTTGTTGCAAAAGCTCAAGCATACTTAGAAGTGAAAGGGATGAATGTTGTGGATAAGGTTGGAAAGGAGTGGTGGAGGATGGCCATATGTCAACCAACATAGATGAAACCCCGTTGACTTGGAGATTCATCCGTAGTTGGTGGATGAAGCAAGATCCGCTTTAGGCGGACTGTTGACGTTGGAGCTTGCTGGAGGCTCGTAAGCGGAGCTGCAAAGGCAGTATTTGGTGGTTGTAGGTGCGGCTGGTGGTGCGCGTGTTGTATGGGCTTTGGATCTGGAGCTGCAATTCTCGTACCAGGACAGCTTGTGCGCGCACACATTATTCAAGGAGAATTCGGACGACTCTCCGTGCGGGACAATTCGTGCGGCAGGCAAGTCAAGGTTTTTTTTGGTGTATTAGTATCTGCTGCGTGCGCGCGCGCGCGCGGGCGAGCAAGCAAATGAGCTACAAGCAGGCGATTATTTCAGGTCTCGCTTCGTAAGGGTTCGAGAGTGATTGTGGCCATGGCCAACGAGTCCTGTAAAATGATCGGCCGACTCGTCTGACAATGAGGTCTCGCGCTCCGGCGGAGTTTGTGTTGCTGCAGCTCTCGTCGCGCGGCCCTGTCGAACTTCACGCCCCGAGGCTCCTGTGGCGCTCCATTATAATCTGGTGGTGCGGCTTTTAAAGTAGCGACCAATGCAATCTGGACCTGCTCAGCAACATCGACCTATATGCCCACGTTGGACGAGGACGCCGTCATGCTCACGGACATAAGGATTGCCGTCACGGACGTAATGGCGAGCAAAACAAACGTCGGAAAGTGGCTAGTCCACATCTCCTCCCAGATCTGGTTGTCCACCGTCACGCGCACATTGTTGATCTCGACAGTCATTAACGGAGGATTTTGAGGCCCGGGACGACAGGGCATGTCAAGTTTTGTTTAATCGTACAGGTGCTTAGGTTGTATGCAGACGCGGGGAAGTGTGCTTGTTAATTCGTGCAGGTGCTTATGTTTTGTGCACAGGCAGACACGGCGGGAGATTCGGCGCACACAGACACGGGGTCTGTATATACAGACGCGGCGCAGACAGGACAGATGCGGCGCAGACAGGGCTCACTGCGGCGCAGACCGGGATCACTGCGGCGTAGACACGATACGGACAGAGTTCGCTGCGGTCTTCTACCTGGCTGTACCGTACTCGGTCTATCTGATACCTTACTCGTCATTGCTAACACCCTACCCGGCTGTCTCATATCCTGCTGCTACTATTACCCTGCTTCTTATTGCTACCCGGCTGTGTATAGGTATCCGTCCGCATGTTGGTACCCGGCTTGAGATCGAATACCCTTTTGAGAGTTGACTGCCGGATTTCGAGATTGATACCCGGTTTGAGAGTGATTATTGGTACCGAGTACTGTTTTTGATATCCGGTCTGATTATAGCCTGCTGCTATTTATACCCGGCTGTGAGGTTTATACTCGGTTCCGATCCATATACCCGGTGCTGTTATTGATGCCGTGGTCAACATTTGATATCCGGTAGAGTGATAGTATTCGGGCAGAGGGTTGGTACCCGGGCACAGGGTTCGTACCAAGGCAGTTGGATGGTATCCAGGGCAGCGATTGATATCCGGTGTTGGTACTGATACGGTTCTTAGTTCATACCCGATCTATCGTTGGATACAGGTAGTAGGTGTATACCCGGCAGTCGGGTTGATGACCGGCTGTGGGGTTTATGACCAGCTGTGGGGTTGATGACCGGTAGTCGGGTTGATGACCGGCAGCCGCGGTTGATAACCTGCAATGAGACTGCTAATCTTGTAAGAGGTTGACACCCTGTGAGAGGTTGGTACTCGAGGCAGAGTTTGATATCCTGGACAGAATTTGATATCCGGGCAGTCGGATTGATGACCAGCAGTCAGATTGATAAACTGGAGTGTCGGTTGATAACTTGGAGTGTGGGTTGATAACCTGGAGTGTAGGTTGATAACCTGGAGTGTGTGTTGATAGCCTGGAGTGGGACTGATAACCGGTAGTGAGTGTAACACCTGCCTCGTAACAGATACCCAGATTTGCACACGTTACCTAGTTCCGCTATTGATACCCGGCTTCTATAGCTCGTCACCCGTAGCTCTTATTCATATACGGAGAGTGTCATATCCACATCAAATGGTCTTCGGTTTGCATAGTATCCGCACTGGGACCGTATCTATGGATGGCATAGTCGTATGAGGTTTAGGAAGGGCTTGCATGTGAGATCATCTAAGGACCAAGGTTGAATTTGAGGAGGTTGAGAGGTGATTGCATACTCATAGCACCCGGTGTAGGTAAAGTGGACGCTTGGAAACTTGCAGGGACATTGTTAACATGGTTTCAAGAATATTTGGGACTCAAAATTATGGACCATGGAAGGAAGAGGTAAGTCTAAGAAACCCGAGAAGGCTAGTGGGACAAAGGTAGAAATTGATTGGAAGGTGTTGGACACCTTGATCACTTGTTTGCAAAGCCTATAAGTGAAAGGCTCTCCCTCTATTGTAAGTGGTAGCCATGGGAACTTTCAGGTGTCCCCCATAGCCAGATCTGGCACAGGGCCCCAGAACTTGCGTAAACCGGGCACGAAAGTGTTGAGCACAGAATCGGTGAAGTATTGGACTTTACTTGGTGGGGTGCACAAGATCCGCTCACTTCGGGGGAGGAGGGAATTCCAGCAGCCTTGTGCCGCGCGCGTGGGGAAGTTGGAGTCGAGGACTTGGTGATTGGAGGTAAGGCCGTAATCCTTCGAAATTCTGGGTCAAAGTATGGTGTAGAGGTAGAGGATTTCTCTTTAGGCATCCACCTATCCTCATTTTCCCTTATTTTCACCGAGTTCGAGAGCGAAGGGTTCTTATTGCACACTACCTGGCAGAGGAAGGTTAATACGTGGCAAGAGCGCGCCTCGAGTTTGTGGGATAATCTTACCTTAGAGTTGCTGGATTGGGAAGTGACACCTACTATCTATGCCTCAGAGATGAGAGGAACCCATGAAGTTTGGCAATTGTTCGAGTAGATCGAGAAACTAGCAATCTGGAGAACTGGAAGGGTCCCGGGTTTACACATAGAAACACCCCATTCTCAGTAGATGCTAGTGAGATGGTGTTGACAGAAATTTGTGGTCAACCAGAAGAGGCAGAAGACAAATCTTTGCCACTGGTAGTGTGAGTGGCCAAAGTGGGCCCTCACTCTTTTTTCTTCATTTTTTCGAGTTTTCTTCATAGTATTAACCAAATTTTAGCTAAAATTGGTGGTCAACCCACCTATTAGAGTCAAAGTCCTAGATTAATAGGCCTAGTGCCATGATGGGACACTAAGTTCCCTATTTTTTCCTCCTCCCTACTAATATACTTAAAAGTGTAGTGGAAGTGGAATGGAAATGAAGAGAAAGATAAAAAATGGGAAGGAAGTCCTTGGAAAATGACCAAAAATTGAGAAATGGGTAAAAAAATATGGGAAAATATTGGAAGAGTGTCTCCTAGCAGGTAGAAGTAGTGGTAAAATTTCTAGAATTTTCCGAGTTGAATTGCTATTTTATTCTAGGGGTTGACTAGTTGATCGACGGTTTGACCACTCGGGAAAAATACTTAAGGAACTCCAAAAATGCTAGGAAAATTGAGGTAGACTAATTAGGGTGCTGGGAGTCCAGCTGTGTGGTTAGTTTTTGAAGTTATAAGTAAATTGCAAATCATCAGTAGATAGTAGTAGACCTAGTGTAATAGTCTTTAAAAGATCAAAAGGAAAAGAAAAAAAAAAGGAGAGGAAGAAAAGAAAAGAAGGTGGTTGGGTGTGCTTCCCCATGCACATGCCACATGACAATTCTTGCTACCATGGAATTAATTTTAGGGAGGCTTGTCAAGAGCAAAGCGGCGAGTTAATGCTAGTAATAAACTAAAAACATGCAAAAACGGCTGTAAGTAGCCAATCCTGCACTTCTGTGAGAGGTCATGGGCTGCCTCATTTAAACTAAGCCAGTCTTGTCGGGGATGAAAAACGAGAAAGACCAAAAGAAAAAGAAAAAAAAGGGAAAAAGAGAGAAACGAGCCAGGCTGAGTCGCTGGCGAGAGCACTGGAGCTCTTTGTTTTTGGTCTGCTTCTTCTTTTTTTTTCCTTGTGAGCACCGGGGATCGGTGCGCGAGGGACGCGCCTGTGAGTGTGCGGATCGTGGGCTCTTCTGTTTTTTGTGTGTGTGCGCTGGAATCGAGTGGAGGATTCGGAGAGCTGGAGCTCTCGGGGGGTTTTTTTTTTGTGTTGTGTTTGTGAGCACGCGCACCTGCTGCGCGCGAGGAGAGGCTCTTCGGTTTTTTTAGTGTGTGCCTGTGAGCACGCGCTCCTGGAGCTGGAGGTCGCGTCGGTGTGCGAGAGGAGGGCTCTGTTTTTGGGGAGGAGCCCGTTTTTTTTTAAGTGCGCGCCTGAGTGCGCGAGTTCTGTCGTTGGGTTGGAGGCTGGCTCCTGCGAGCGAGGAGCGAGGAGTCTGTGCTCAAGTGTACCGAGAGCTGGGAAGAGCTGCCGCGAGGAGTGGTGCGCTGTGTGGGTGTTGGGGAGTGTCTGCACCGAATTCGGGGAAGGTGCATCGGTGCGCGCGAGGGGCTCCTATGCGCGAGAGAGCTGGTTTGTTTTTTTTTGTGTTCGCACCTGAGTGCGCGAGAGGAGAGCTCGCACGAGCTGGAGAATCCGGCATGTGGGGGGTGTTTTTTTTGGTGAAGGCGCTGTGCGTGAAGGCGGAGCGGTTGGTTGCGAGACTGCGGCCGTGATTTTAATCACCAGGTCGGGTTCTTGAATCCGGACGAGAGGTGCGCGGATCGGGTGGCACCTGTGGGGAGCTCGTGCGTGAAGTGGGAGGCTGGCTGCTTCGTGGGAGGCGAGGATTCGGTGCGTGCGCTGCGCGACTGCTCGAATTAGGGAGTGACCCTTCCTTGGAATCCTGATTTCTCCCTCGTGTATTGGTATGCTAGTCCAGACGGCAATATTAGGCCGCGTGTATTCATGCGATGTTAGGTTTTTAATTTCTGGTGGCTGAATCTCCTGCGGAAGCGCTGGTAAATTTTGGTCAGAATTAGGTCTTGGACCACATAGCTTCCACCGGAACTGAACCGGTTCACAGCCCATTGATTTTGTTTTGTATGCACAAGTTCGTCTTTTGGTTCATAATGATGTGTTGAGATCGTTGGTGCATGGAAAATGCTTGTGATGATCGTTTCTATGTCCTTGGCCTGCTGATCTTGGTTCTAAGTGGTTTATTCAAGTTGGAATTAAGTTGCTGATCATTTTGAGAGGAAATTTTGTTGAATTCGGAGTCCCGAATCAAAAGAGAAGGGCTGCTGAAGTTGCTGCTACAAAACAGGATCTGGATCAGGCCTGATCAGCCGACCTAAACAAAAAAAATTTAAAAAATATATAAAAAATAAAAAATAAAAAAAAATAATAAACTGAAACAAACAAAAAAAAAATGATAATAATAACAATAAATAATAACAAAACATAATAATAATAATTATCACATAACAATTAATTAAATAATTACTCGGCCTATTTAAATTTATCCAGAGTTAAGCATAAGGAATGGTTTAAGTGGTGTAACAATAGGACCTTGTAGGTTTAAAAATGGATTCTCTTAGGGGGTCTATTTTTGGGCTTACAGGTAGAAGAAGAGGAATTTCTCGAAAACCCGAAGGTGACTATTTAGGTTCCAGTTTTACCCACAAAGCCTTACCAATCATACTTTGATTGGGAGGAGATTGTTTCACCATATGGAGGTGGAGAACGAGAGGTACGGAGATTTTCGGGTGCCACGGGCACCATCGAAGTCGATGACTTTAGGAGGGAGCTTACCATGTGGTTTGAACTCCAGAAGTCCCGTAATCCTAACTTCAATCCGTACATGGTGTGGAGAGCATTGTTTGGATGTCTGGATGGAGGTCCGCTGGCGGACTACGGAGAGTTCGAGGCGGATCATTTCACCAAAATTATGGCCTGGAGAGACTTCTACGCCCCAAACTATGTGGACGTGTTTGGTGGAGCACCGAGGGTGACATTGCCACTCTTGTCCAACGGGAAGATGGAGGAAGGCACAAGCACAACGGAGGATGTGGTGCAGCCAGAGGTAAATCATCCACCTCCATTCAATCCCACCAAGGGAATCTTTGTGCAACTCCACAGAGATTATTAAGGAGAGAGGGCGTTGCAGTTTGTAGAGACAGTATTCCTCCGGAATGCTCCTAATCGTCACTAAGAGCTTCCCAGAGTAACCGCTCCGGTTTCGTTCCCACAGAGACCTAAATGTCTTCTTCCAATACCCCAGATTACTAACCTTACCCAAATAATCCAATTACGAATTAGCTATAGTTCTCCATCACTTATATAAGGTCCGGATCCGTCCGGATCCGGATGCTATACAATGGTTTCCGGAGTTGAGTTTCCGGAAATCAGGAGGGTGGTTTGATTAGTCTTTGTTCCTCCTCAGAGAGTCTCCTAGAGTTTTTAAGCGAGTGGCCGAAGTCCACTGACCCGGTTTTGTGTAAGTGGTTGGGTTTCCCACTACCCTGTGACTTAAAGTGGCTAGGTCGCCACTGTCCGGATTCTTAGAGTGACCAAACAACACTCTTCCTACTATGCTAACTGGTAATTTGACTGTTGTTGCCGGACTTTGACTCTCACGACATCCGGAAGGCCTTCCGGATGCGGTCACACAGAGACTAACCCGGCTACAACGGCATTCCGGGGGGTATGACTGTAAATTTCCGGATCAGAGACTCACGATTCGCTATGGTTACTTTATCTAGGTACTGGTATCAAGCTTTTTCTTCCTCTCTTAGGGGAGAACTCCGGTATTGACTGGAGATCAGTTTAGCACGGTTTCCCGCACAAACTAGAGATTACCAGAAATACCTCTGTAGTTCATCTCTTCCCCTCCTGGCTACTTCCGGACCCTGGGAACTACCAGGAACACCTCTGCAATAGTTCTCTCCAGCTCTCCCGGGCGATCTCCTGACACTACCCTCGATAACTTCCCCCTCCGGCAAAACAAGTGAGTTACTCTAGTCCGGAAAAATTCCTCACACAACCACACCCTCTAGGAAGGATCCGTCACTCACAGGATTCATACGTCCCACGCAAACACAAGGTAGCAAATCTGGTGAAGAAAATGGTAACGTATATTTCCGAGTGAAATGAACAAGACGAAGGTTTTTTCCCAAAACCTCCTACTAAATACTCTCTGAATTCCCTAAATTCAGATTTCCTTCTACCTATGACTATGGGAAGTCCGCTAGATCTTATCTGAAAGATCCGAGAAATCCGGGAAAGTCCCAGATCGGATCTCAGATCCTAAAATCTCGGAACAGTTCCTGGACTCCGGACTTCCTTCTCTAACAAAACCTAGCTATTAATTCCGGTAGCAGCCGGGTGCACTTGGGGCCCCATCGTTAGTCGCTGCTGATCCGGACTCTTACCCTGAGAAAAAGAGGTAAACAAAAAGAAACTTACAACCTATTTTTACCCTAAGTAGGAGCACCGGGACCCCGATTTCTCCCACTCCGGCGGGAGGGGGAACTCTCCACCGGAATGCGCGCCTTACCCTTTGCCTTCTTTGAAGCCACCGGCGAAAGGTTGGTCTTTCTGTTGGCTGGGCCGGTTGGTGAGGGAACAACCACCACTGGAGTCCGGGCGTCCGGGGGTAGAGGGGGCTGGGCCGGAGATCCTTCCGGAAGCGGAGGTGCTGGGATGCCTGCCGCGGAAACTGACCCGGTCTCTTGGACCAAGTCCCTGTAGCTTCCGGACGGACTCCTGGCTCCGGATGCTAACCTTCGTGACACTGACCTTGGAGGAGCTGGAAGGCCGCCCTCTGTCGGAGGATCGGGAAGCCGCATAGTGGGTGGCGACAGGAGATCCGAAAGTGTCTTCAGGATCTCGCTGGTACTCGGATTAGGGGGCACGATCCCCTCCGTCGGTGTCCGTGGCGGAGTATCCAGGGACTCCGGGTTCGCGGAGGTTCCCGACGCTAGGGTAGTCTTGGGCGGTGGTTCCGGAGTGGCTGTTGTTCGAGTTGTGGTCGGCGTGCCTTCCGGTCCAGGCGCTGCACGTTCTTCCGGAAATTCGACGACAATGTTGTCGACTAGCACCTTCATCTGCTCCTAGGTCCTTCCCATCTTGTCAGCCTGGTCAAGGAGGAACCGGATGATGTTGGCCCGAGTGACCTTCTCCTTCTTCTCCACCAGCTCGGTGAAGAGCCGGCTTCGGTTGACCACGTCGACAGGTAGGTCCAAGAAGGCCCGGACTTCCAATAAAGCCGCTGCGGAAGCGTTGGCCTTCTCCTCGGCCAGTTTCCGGGCCGTCACCGCCACAGCCGCCTCCGCTAGGTACTGCTTCATCTTCCTCTCCATATCGTTACTTGCCTTGTATAGAGAAGCGATCTGAGTGTGCAGCGCCTTCGTGCCCACCTCCCGGCTCCGGAGTTCCTCCACCCGGTTAATGGCGTCCTCCAGCCGTTCGACGCCCAGACTCCGGAAGATTTGCTCCACGCTGCTGGTGATGATGTAGTTGGTCTCCTTGAGGAGCCCAACCCTCCAGCCAATGTCGCGGGTGAGCTCATCCATCAGCTTGAGCTGACCCTTGGAGTCGTCCCGGTCCACCTTTCTCCTCTTCCGGCTGGTCCCTTCTGAGGGTCCAGACTCGTCTTCTCCGGATGATGCAGAGGAGCTTCGGATGCCCGGACTCTCCGTCGTAGGTTCCTTCCCCCGAGGTCTCTTTGGGGCCTTCCGACCCTCCGGAGTGCTGGTGGTGGCTGCTTCCGGCGCTGGCTCCCCCTCTCCGGATTCTTCCTCTTCAGACTCGTCCCCTCCGTACTTCTGGAAGTTGAGGACGATATCGTACTTCCGGACTTCCGCCATAGTGAGTTGCTGGTGGTGCGCATAGAGGTGCACCACATAGGAGGCCAAGGGTGTTGCCGTCTTCTTCACCCTCTGGAGGTTGGCTACTAGACGGTTGATCATGTCCGTCATAAGCGTTCCCCAATTCACCACTATCTTCTTCCGGAGTGCCCCGAGGAAGGTGCAGGCCCACTTCGCCACCACCCGCTTCGGCTTTTCCGGATGGAAAATAGGGTTTAAAAACCCTAGCACGAGCTGGGCGTCCAGATGCCGAAGGTCCTGCATGTTGTAGCCGTCCTTTGGGTCAGCCGGACTCGCAAGCTCGTCCACCAGGAATTCGTCTCGTCGTTCCACCACTTTGGTGCGTCCGCCCCGGAAGTCGTACGCCTGGGACCATTCCGGAACTCCCCAGTTTTCCGGATGGGCTCTCAGTAACTTCTGGTACTTCTTGTCCGGAGCGCCGATAAGCTCCTGGACGTAGATCTCCTCCCGCATACCCCAGGGGACTTCGAGCAACCCTTCGCACCCCATAGTCTTCAGGCTCGACTTCAGGAGGTTGAATTCGTCCAGGTCTTCGGGGATGTCCGGAAGGACTCGGGCCAAAGGGGGAAGTCCCGCGGCCGGCTCTTCGTCTCTTTTGCCGCGCCCGTCTCTATCCGTCCTCTTCTTCTTAGCCATCGGTACAGTCTTCATGACCTCCTAAATCCTCACTGTCTCTCAAGGTAGTCCATGCACGCACCGTCCTCACAAAAGCACTCCCTAACGGACGCACGTCCGTTCTAACCGTCTAAGCTTCAAACCCTAACGGCCAGAGATTAGAAACCGGGAGCGAGGAAGTGAAAGAGGGAGAGGAAGAAAGCCTGAAGACAAAAACCCTGCACGCGACGAAGGAATGGAGAAGAAAGAGTTCTCCCCCCGAATCCCAGCCTTAAGTAGTCCGGCAGTTAGTACGGAGTCATGATGACAGTTGATGGCGACAGTTCCGGCTGACGGTTCCGAATAACTGTCCGCCCCGGAAATCCGGTAACTGCTCCGGTTCCGATTTTAACAGATTTTGGCTTAATTAGTGTTCGCAACCTGATCCATCCGTCATTATTCTTTTCTGACGACTATAGGATGAATTCTAGTAGAAACTACCATAACTACTTAACTAATTTTTTTGTTTTAACCGGATTTAAAGTTATCTTCCGGCAACATGTGGAAACGGAGTCCCACAGAGGGCAGATAAGATGAAGGCCCTTTGTTCCTTCACACGTGGAGGTGACGAGTCTCTGAGAGAAGCTCATGCAAGATTAAAGAGACTAATCTCAGCCACTCACGGAGTAACAAAGCAACAGGCAGTGCAACACTGGTACGGTATCCTAGACAAGGAGTTGAAAACCTAGGTTCGCAATGAGGCGTTGCAATTGGGAGTACCCACGACACTAAAGGTTTGTTTTTGAGACATTGGAGCGGATTGAGATAAATTAACTGGAAGAGAAGGTAGCCATGGGATTTTTTAAACGTGAAGAGAAGGTCCCAGAGAAGGTTAAGGTGGCCAAGGTGGCTATCCCTTCGTATACTGCAGACTCTGGTGCCTTGTGCTTCAAATGACGGAAGCCAAGACATCAGAGGAAGGATTGCAAGGAAGGTAAAACTTCCACACCTCAGACTGGAGGTTTTTGCTCTAGTTGTAGTGCCAAGGCCTATGCAGAGGCCAACTACTGGAAGCTTCATCCAGAGTTGAAGCCCACGGGGAGCAAGTGAGCTAAAGGAGGCAAGCAGAAGGAGCTAAAGACCACTAGAAGGGAGAGGAAGAGCTCGAAAGCCAAATTTGCAGAGTTGGAGGCCAAAATGGAAGCCATGAGTGCCAATACTACTGTGGTAGGTAGCAACCCTCAGGTTACTCCTAGTTTCCATGCTAGGGGCGGGTTTGGTTCCTTGGGTGATGAGTTTGGAGACTTCGTGTTGAGTGGCATAGCACTTGCCATCAGAGATGGCACACAGGAGGCCTATGCTCTCACACGGAGCCATACGCCAGTTTCCAAAGATGTTCCACGTGGAGCTCTCCAACTCTAGATCCTCACCATGGAAAGGATAATCGACAAGCAAGGTTGCCTAAATCCTTCTTATTAGAAGAGATGGTCCCCACGTCGTCCATGGTGCCTCCACCACGACCAGTGGCGACACCTACACGAGCCTCACTACGAGCTGGAGGACTCACAGGAGGTTCTAGAGCACTTATAGAGGCAACAACTTCCGTGTGGGAAGCCTCTTTATTTTGTGCTAAGATATTGTCATAAGATGGCTTCAGTGTGGCAGAGGTTTTCAAGACTGTAGCCTCAATGTGTGAGTTGGACAACTCCACGGGTGTAAACGTGTTGAAGACGGAGATAATCAAGGTAGAGAAGCCAGAGTGACAACATGGAGAGGCTGCTTTCAGCAGCCATTCGTGTGAAGACTATCGCCGCCACACCTGCGTTTGAGAGATCCATTACCCTTGGTGTGGTAATGGTTGATAATTCCCAAGGCATTTTCCAACTTGTTGGGCCTAAAGGGAAGGTTTTTGTACCTCGACGTGTGCTTCTGGATTTTGATGCTCAATCTTAAATGTTGGGAGCATCCGCCATATAATGAAGGGTTGGGTTAAATTGGGGATACTTTGGAGAAGCGTCCCTGGACCAATAGCACATCCACGGGGGGGACGGAGCATGCTACATGGATCACAAGGGCTGAGTTGGTGTTACAACTCAATCAAAATGATGTGGCAGATGCCAATTTTATGAAGGTGAAGGCAATAGTCTAGGAGGCCAAGTCATATGATGTCTTGATGGGCTCGGCGGTGCTATACCCAATGGGATTCACCTTGGATTTTTGGGAAGAATCAACAAGCTATAGACCAGGATGGCAAGCAGGAGATGGGCAGAAGGCTCAGCTGCCAGCTCGATTTGTTCGAGTTCTTACTAGTAATTTTGCTGACGTATTTGCCTTCTCTGGATATATGAATATGAAACCTTCATGTTTTTTTAGGCAGGTTTTGAAGATCCTTCTGTTGTTAACCACACTTCGGAGAAAGTGGATGTCTATATGGGCAACACGAGTGGTGGAGAGGAAGAAGGATACCAACCTAGGATTGAGGCGGCGTGGAGTAACACCATTCAGTTGAGAGAGGCCGCGGAGATAGCAATGGAAGAAACATGACAACATTCCATGCTACCACAAATGCAATAGGAGCCTGGAGTTGAGCAAAACCTAGGGCCTCCGTTAGACACTGCTACCATCCATTGGAAGGCACCAACAGATAGCATTGTGTTGTTGGAGCTATTTGGAGGAATTGGCACATAATTGGCAGCTGTGTTACAAGCTGGAATCAAAGTTAAGCGCTACATTTACGTGGATGTGGATGAAGTAGTAAGGCATGTGGCCAAACGTCACTCAAGGAGGCTGAGGACACAATTTTCAGAATTGTTGGCCAGTAGAGCCATCAAAACTTCTTTCTCTACACTTGTGGATGATATTTCCTTGCTGTCAGACGATGACATTCATTGTGTGGATCATGTGGACCTTGTCATTGTAGAATGGCCTTGCCAAGGCATGTCTATGGCAAGCAATCAGAATGGGTTAAAGGACTCCCGTTCTTCCAGGTTCTTTGACATGAGTCGAGTGCTTCGGTTGCTTCAAACTTCTCAGAGGCAACCGCCTGGTTATATTGTAGAGAACGTGCCCGTGGTGAGCAGTTCGAGGTCTAGGACACTCGAGAGTGTGCACAGCATCCATCAGACTCTAGGTTTGCCCGTGTTAATTGATGCGGCTATAGTAGGGTCTAGAGCACATAGACCACGCTTGTGGTGGACAAACCTGGCACCAGCAGAGTTGCTACATGCCGCGGTGGGTCGCATTTTACGCCCAGATGTGTATGTGGGTAATATTTTGGATCCTCACATGACACCACGGCGAGTGTATCACGATGACCAGGCTCCATTCGCGGTGGTTAACCGCAAGGGGGAACCACGTAGGGCCTTGCCCACGTTGGTTAGTTTTGCACGGTGTTATACTTTCAAGGATAATGGACCGAGGCTTGTTTGGGATTCACTGTCTCAAGAGATGGTAGAGGCCAATGTAGATGAGAGGAAGAGAGCCATGGGCTTTCCCACTGGCACCACCGATGTGCCTGGGATTTCAGAACCATAGAGACAGTTTCTACTTGGTCAGACAATGGACTTAAATTGCTTGACTTGGATTGTATCGTTAGTGGTTGCTGAACAGAAGCATTTAGCTTCTAGTTTGACAAGTTACATGGATTATTATGAGTTGCGGGCGGCCGGAGAACCACTTGCCTCTGTCAGGGTAACAAGCAAGGTGGTTGAAGACGAGAGGGCCTTTGCACCTCATCCATGGAACATGTGGGATACCGCAAATATTTTTGCGACCACCACAACAACAAATCTTCACTATGGAGGAGAGAACTGGAGTGAAGGGAGCAGATTGGCTCATTAAAGGTTAGATCTTGAGGAGGTTGTGGAGAAGATCTTCTTGGAAGAACACACAGCTCTTCACATGGAAGAAATTGACAAACTTGGTCAATTGGAAGGACTTGGGAGCGTTATCGGGGAAGAAGGAGAGGAGTCTCCTTCACAGGGGATTCAATAGCAACCAAGGGTGGAAAACTTTGCTCCAAAGAAACCGAAGGAGGTAGTGACTAAGGACACTTGGAAACCAAGAATAGGCCTGGCGGATGGAGCAGTGGAGGTGGAGGAACATGAGTTCCTGAAAGAGTACTTAGATTGTTTTGCTTTCAGTTTAGATGATTTGGAAGTGTTGAAAGGGCAAAAAGTACGCATTAACTTAACCGACAAAGCACGAATTCATCGAAAGCCATACAGTTGTAGCAACATGGAGCGAAAGATGATTCGTGCTCGCACAGAAGAATTGATGGCTGTAGGATTGGTGGAATTGGCTCCTCTAGATTGTGAGTATGCATCAACAATGGTTATGCCATCCAAGAAGGACATTTATGGTAATTGGACTGAGAAAATGATGGGTCGAGACTACAGGAGAATAAATAAATTCACTAAGTCAGACCGTTATGCCATGCCAACTTTGGAGGAGAACTTTGAGGCCATGCCAAGGTATTTAGTACGTTGGAATTACTCTCTGGATACCACCAGATTGGATTGAGAGATGAAGACAAAGAGAAAACCGCGTTTTGGGGCATTGATAGAGATGGAAAGGACCGGTTGTTTCAATAGAAGTGTTTACCATTTGGATTGAAGAGTGCTTTAGCAGAATTTCAAAGGATTATGGACAGAGTATTCTCGGTGTTGGATTTTGTGAGATGTTGTATTGATGACATTATTGTCTTTAGCAGGAATCGAAAGCAACATAGACTACACTTAATGGAAGTTTTTGCTAGATTGAGGCTCCATGGATTAAAGTTGCACCCTGGTAAGTGCAAATTCTACTTTGATCGCATTGAGTATTTAGGCCACATGATTTATCCAAGTGGATTAGGTGTGGTAGCTAGCAAAGTGGCAGTAGTGATGTCTATTCCTAGACCACAAGATGTTATTGGATTGAGAGCATTTCTTGGGTTGTGTAACTATTATAGAAAGTTTGTCAAGACTTTCAGTGCTATTGCCAAGCCATTAACCATGTTGACAAGGAATGATCAACCTTGGATCTGGGGAGATGAACAAGAGGGGGCCTTTCAACAATTGAAAGACCATTTGGCTTCAGCACCAATACCTCGGAGGCCTGTAACAAGAAGGACGTACCAGCTACACACAGATTGGAGCTCGTTGGAGATTGGTGCTGTATTGACGCAAATGGATGATGATGGCAAAGAATTTGTGATTGCGTATGCCAGTCGGTCCAACAACAACGCTGAGGCTCAATGTAGCTCGTATGAGGGGGAATGTTTGGCTGCGATATGGGCAATTGCTCATTTTCGGTGTTACATTTATGGTAATGAATTTCTGTTAGTTACAGATCATCAACCTTTGAAATGGTTGATGGAGTCTGATAAATTGACAAGAAAATTAGCACGGTGGGCCTTGATTTTGATGGAGTATGACTTCAAAGTCATTCATAGGGCAGGTTTGATAAATATGGATGCTGATGGCCTTAGCCGCAATCCAATTTGAAACCAAGAGGATGATACAGGTGCTAGGTGGCATACTGGGGGTGAAACTGACCCTTTGCCAGGTTGGCATTGTTCGGTCTTTCTGGGTATATTAGCAATGAATGGAGACTCCATCGGGGAAGCTACTGTGGCCAGAGTAGATGAGGATGGAGGTGAAGAGTCTAGGGGCGCCAGAGACATGCATGAAGACACGAATGTGATGCAGTTTTTGAAGGATGAAGAGACAGTGGCTTCATGGTCTCATAAGGAGAGAGATAGGGTTCTACAACGAGCTAAGAGGTTTGTGTGGGAGAGGACTCACCTTATGAGATTGTTGCCAGATGGTACTAAGAAGGTAGTACCAGCTCCAATTAAGAGAGTGAAACTGATTAAGGACAGGCATGAGGACCTTGGACACTTTGGAGTGCGGAGGACTTGTAGTCTACTTCATATTCACTATTGGTGGCGTGGAATGCAATCCCAAGTGCAAGCTTTGGTGGCCCGGTGTATGGTGTGTGATCGGGTACGAGCGTCTTTTAACGCTCCAATGCCTCAAATACAGCCTTTGCCAATTATGGGCTAAAGATGTAGATGGAGCTTGGATTTTGCAGGTCTGTTGCCAGTGACACTTCGACACAACAAGTATGTGTAGGTAATCATCGAGTATTTCTCGAAATGGATAGAGTTAGTAGAATTGCCTGATAAATTCAGTGAGGGGGCCACTTATTTGTTTCTTGACCGTGTTTTGAGTCGCTTTGGAGCTCCAGCAGAGGTACTCACAGACCAAAGGAGAGAATTCTTGGGTGAGTTTCAGACGTTGTGTAAGCAAGCGATGATTGATCATCGCACTACTTCAAGGGATCAACTAGAAGTAGATGGATTGGCGGAGCGCATGGTGCAAACCGTCAAGAGGGGGCTCCGGAAGTACAGCTTGAAGAAAGGACATCACCACGATTGGGATTTGCAACTACCGTGGATAGCAATGGGCTATCGGTTCAGCTAACAAGAGTCCTTGGCATCTTTTTCACCTTGCTATCTATTGTTTGGAAGGCACCGGGTCTTAGTGAAGGCCATTCAAGCAGATGCTGACACCGTGTTGGCTAACATGGACAATCCAAACAGGTGGGCTCAAGTGTGTGAGCAACGTGCAGATTTGTTCGAAAGGGTGATGCCTATGGCATTGGAGAACCTCTCCATTGCTCAACATCGGGATACGTTGCGATATGCTACAATATGGGGAGGTGGTTATCGACTGTAGAACACCATATTCATTATATTGGGAGATTTCCATGATTTTGATCTAGTGCACATTCAGCTCGACTCGAGCTGAATGTGCATAGTGGGCATATTTTAGAGCTCAAGAGCAACAAACGTATTAAATTGGGAGGCTCACAATCTCCCAATATAATGAATATGGTGTTGGAGGTGCGGCGTTTTACGCATGGAGACTATGTATATTTGCAGCAAGCAGCGCCCACCACCTTGGATGTGACAGCAGGAAGGGTAATCTTGAGAGTTCGTGAGGTGAAGGACTCACGGGTGTTACTGTTGGAGGGTCGTGATGGCAAAAAGTGGAAGGATCACACACGTAATTGTGCGCCTTGCCACTTGCCACACATTGATGGGACAGTACACCCTGGTCTCTCTCACATCTCTGCTGGATTACGTTGTCGGTTGTGTGGTAGTGCGAAACAAGTAGCCACTATGGTTATTTGTGATTTATGTTCTACGGGGTGGCATTTAGAGTGCTTAACTCCACCTCTTTTGGAGGTACCAGTGGGTCAATGGTCTTGTCCTGAGTGTTTAGCACGTTGAGGGTCTGAGTAGACAAAGTCTAGCATTAAAAATATGTTAGAGGTGATTAAGGATGGGGCTCTACTTGCACCCGGCCTACCCTTTGTTTGTTAAGTCTTTTAGCGTCTTTTCATGTGGATCACATTGGTTCTATGGTTTTGAGAGGTTTTCATTCACGGTTATCATTCAGTTTACATGAAAACTGTATGGTTCGCTAGTGTGAAAGGGGCTTCAGCTTAGGCGAAGGGGGCGAGTAAAGGGGTACTTGGAGACCGCTTACAACTTCTTGGTGTACGAGGTTATGGGTCATTTATTTCTTTCCCCAAGTCTGGATTGCTGAAAGTGTGTAAGTGTGTATTGTATTATTGTTTAATAGAGGTAACGGTGGTGGTTATGTAACCGTTACTCTCGAGTTGTCTCTGACTGTGCGCTCTCACCTGATTAGCACGATGTTATCTTGGCACGATGCGGTTGTGCACTACATAGCACTACAATATCTACACTAACGTAGACGCCCTAGAATTTGAGCTCCAAATTTGGTTGACAAGAATTCCTCGGAATGAATCACGGCACAGCATAAAATGCTCATATACAGCCCTTATGAACTAAATATAGAAGACACCAAAATCCTATATCCTACACCCTACAAATCCGATCAAACTACTAAGAATATCATTACTACTCGAGTCTATCGAACTCTAATGGAGCCCACCAAATCCTACACCCTCTCTTGTGACTTTTCTAAGCACTCCGGAGCAAATGCAATGTCCGGTGACACTAAACCCTACAATTCAGCTTGTCAGAGGTTACTTACCTCCCCACTTGCCGAAACGCCGCACCTTAACGTCATGTGACCCGTTTGTGCCGACGCCACCCTCAACCGCAACATCATTCCCTCTCCTCTGGTGAACCAACCGCGCTCCTCCAAATTCTTCCAAGTTCAAACGCTCTCCTCTAGTTGTGCACTTGAACATTCAGACGCTCTCCAACAAACACCCCGGCGCTCCACTCACGACTAACGCCAGGGCTTCTTTGAACTCTCTCTCAACTCAACACAACAATCTTTAGATGGTACGCTCAATGCCGGCACTCTAAAGAACCCTCACCGCTACCATCGACAACCTCTCCCACTGCATACGGCCCGATTTCAAAGCCTCGTTGCCGATTTTGCAAACCGCGCAAAAAAAACCACTCCCGCCACTTTGGCTCACTAGCAACAACAATACGAAGACACAAACCCAGCAGAAAAAAAGGGATGATGCTCTGGAGTTTTCCTAATCCAAAGTGGACAAGCTGGGCTGCTCAAGGGTGTGATGGCTCATGATGACAGAGGATGAAGTCACAATCAACTTAAATCACGTACATATACAACGTGTACATTTCACAATCATGACATTGTCAATGTCGTGAGCATGCGTGACAAGACATATTGATACCCGGCTTCAGGGATATTACAAATGACTTGAGTAGATACTCGGGTTCACCAGGGATTAAAGTAATCAATATATTTGATTTTAATACGGCATAAGTGAAAAAGCTATCCTAACACGAATTAAACGCCGTAAGTGAAAATTTAAGTACGTCAATACTATCATTTGTAATTCTATTCCATATGGAATATTATTCATCCATCTCTCGCATATCTATTTATGAAGTCCTCCATGTTATTCAGCCACAATAGATGTATTCAACACGGATTCTCATTTTATGCCATATAATTTACCATAAACTTTAATGGATTGTCCGTGACAACCTCATCCTTTTTATTCATCATCCATGAACCAGAGATCTCCTATTATAATAGATCCCTCACTCTCCCTCTCTTACTCTCCCACTCTCCCTCTCTTACTCTCCCACTCTCCCTTACTCTCCCTCTCTTCCTTACTCTTCCTCTCTCTTGCTCTCCCTCTTCCTTACTCTTCCTCATCCTTACTCTCCCTCTCTATTACTCTCCCTCCCTTACTCTGTCTCCCTTACTCTCCCTCCCACTTGTTTTTATTTTATTTTTGTTTTACTCTCCCCTCCTTCTCTATCTCCATCTCTTTTCTGATTTTGATTTAAAAAATTTTAGATTGCCCCTGATTTCAATAATTACATATTCTAAAAAAAATTAACTACTCTAAAAACAAATCGCACACTCATCCTCTCTTACTCTCCCTCTCTTCCTTACTCTCCTTTACTCTCTCAAACCCTTACTCTCCCTATCCCTTACTCTCCCTCTTCTTTACTCTCTTCCTTTTCCTTACTCTCCCTCTCCATCTTTTTATTACTTTTGATATAATTTTTTTAGATTGCCCCTCATTTCAATAATTTTACATTCCAAAAATATAAAGTACTCTAAAAATAAATCCCTCACTCTCCCTCTCTTACTCTTTCTTTCTTCCTTACTCTCCGTCTCCCCACTCTCCCTCCCTTACTCTCCTTCTCACTTGTTTTTATTTTATTTTACTCTCCCCTCCTCCTCCCTCTCTATCTCATATTTAATATTGATATTAAATTTTTTTAGATTGCCTCTGATTTTAATAATAGTATACTCTAAAAATAATAAACTACTCTTAAAAGAAATCCCTTACCCTCCCTCTCTTCCTCATTCTCCCTCTAACTAAATTATAATGTATTAAGTTTCAAATAGTTATTGTTCAATTCTTGATTGATTTCCTTGTACTATAATGTATCAAATTTATTGATACAGTTACAATTATCGATAAACTTAAAGTTATAGTTCATAGTTATTAAATAATTTTATTCTATAGCTTCATAGGTGATATAAGCCCTTGACCTTCAACCATGAACCGCGAACCTTCACCAATGAACCGTGAGCCGAGAAACCTAAACCCTAAACCGTGAACTAGAAACCCTAAACCCTAAACGTGAACCGTGAACCGTGAATTGTGAACCCTAATCCATGAACTGAGAACCCTTAACCCGAAACCTGCAATCATGAACCCTAAATCCTAAACCCTAAATCGTACACCATGATGCATAATCCAACCTGAACACAAAAGCTGAATCCGAGTTCATAGTACATGCCACATTTAACTAAATTTGGACTTTTAAAAGTCCGGATTGGTCAAAGTCCCGATTTGTTAGAAGAATATCCAATAAAATATGCAATAACGTGCTTCGAAGGATCCTACGAAGAATACAACTTATGCATGATATATCAAAGGACTCAGCCAGTTGTAGACCATACTTAATGTGAGAAGAGTCCCAGTTGTGGAGATAGTAGGATCCTACGATCCATTCATCCCTCTAAGACCCACAGAATCCTACCTCCTCGGTCTAATAGCAATAAAGGGAAAACAAGTAAGTACAAAACGCATGATTAAAGAGCTTGAATCGGTTGGAACGTGTAAAGTAGGATAGAAGTAGTGTAGGGGGTAAATAAAGTCACTCAAAAAAGAGTATACATTTCATAAGTTCAATGGCAAAGCCAAAAGATGGGTACATAGTGGCGACAGATGTCAAAAACCACGATCAGCAGCTACGGAGAAACAATATCGTAAGATCCTACAATCTGCGTGGATGACCTGTTAAAGAGAACTTCAGCCGTAGGATCGGAATAAATAGGCCAGTGGAGTCGAAACTGTCAAATGTTGAGAAAGTGTAGACTTGGTAGCTTTGAAGGAACGAGATCGTAGGATCCTATAATGTGGGTTGACTAGTTCTAGGAGATGATAACCAATGAAAAATAATCATTGGGTTGTCTACTAATCCTGGTTGCAAGATCGCCTTCGCATCAAGGGTCTGCTGCGTTTGCAGCTTCCAAGTTAGCCAACGCTGCTAATCGGTCCCTCCTTGGAATAGATCAAGTCTAGGGATTCGTTCTTCCCGACGAGGATGCAAACACAACTGAGTTGACATGCGTTTGTACAGGCCGTTGACGTTCCGGAATCCAGGTGTCTTCCCAACAGTTTTCATACTTCTTCTTTGAGTTCTTGGATGCATTTCTTGGCTCCCACAATTGGACAATGAACATTCCAAACTCCGCATGTCCTCTTTTGCAGTTCACTGCTGAGCAAGCTCTACCCATCCAGACGGGATATATATGGGGATCGCTCGGACGAATATACACCCATGACCCCGGTACGATATGTCGCCATGGATTCAAGGGGTCCTTTGGTCTCTCCTTCATGGGGCCGCAATACGGTTCAGGAGAGTCATCTTCAGGTAGGTCATCTCGACCTGTGATAAGGCATAGCGGATCTCGATCAGTAGCTCTCAAAACCTAACTTGGCCAGAAACCTTCTACCAATGCCGCAGGAATAGAAGGCAGAGGTTTTTCCAGTTCTGCAAGTATTGCACTCCAGTACTCAATGTATGGAGGAAAATCCCTTGCCCAGAACAATTGAGCATTCCGTCCTGCCAGAACTTAATATAACCTTGAATTCCTGACTTGATGAACGACCTCTTCTCAACCGCCTTCGAAGCCTTCTCTCCAGCCTTGTCTTGGTTGCCGGTGGTAGAGACAGTTATATTGCCCTACAAGTGTCTGAAAGGAACCGGATTGGGCATACTGGTAGGTATCATGGGATTCCCATCTGCAACTTGCTTCCAAAGACGAATACCTAGCTTGTCTTTAGGCAGCGAGTAGGAATCAACCGCCAATTCCTTAAATCGCATGACTGGCCACCTTTCTTCGTCAACGTAGAATTTGAAGAGGTGCATCTCTCCGAGGCCCGTAATCCTATCAGAACCATCACGGATATAACCTTTAATAAAAGATTTAAAATCTGCTACCTCTTGGACAAACTCAGGCATAAAACTCATGTCCTGCGATTTCATGAAGGCCATCATCAAATCCGTGACAACATAAGTATTTTGACCCTTCAACGTCTTCAACAAGTGGCTAAAGTAAGCGTCAATATCCTCATGGATGTGCCCCAGTAATAAGAATCCAATTTGGATTTCCTTGAACACACCCCGATGAGTTAGCATAGATAAGAATGCCATGACGAATTGATTCTTATTGTCCTTCGCAAATTTATCCAACCGCAGGTACAACTTTTTGGGTAGGGGAATGGGGTTTGCAAAGGTATTCAACACCGCCAACAACAGGTTCATGCATCTGGACTTCCCTCTTAGCATTGCTTCAAATA
Organism: Bryoerythrophyllum caledonicum; assembly: GCA_963971425.1. Classification (NCBI taxonomy): domain Eukaryota; kingdom Viridiplantae; phylum Streptophyta; class Bryopsida; order Pottiales; family Pottiaceae; genus Bryoerythrophyllum; species Bryoerythrophyllum caledonicum. The sequence goes on along the minus strand of OZ020514.1, from coordinate 58,113,674 downwards.
AAGAATTGGCACGTGCGTAAGGAAACATTCTATCAGTTTCACGCATAGGTGGTTCCTGCAGATGCCGGAGCAATCTTGCAAGGGAGAAAATAGTATAACTAGAGTCCCCCGGCCAAAGGTCGGAGGAATAGTGGGCGTAGGCACCATCTCCATGTTCGTTCGTCACCATACCGGTGACGTTAACTGGGAATTGACCAAGAAGGGAAGTGAGTTTGGTGTTAATTCGCATGCAAGGGATAGCGATCTTTGTTGTATCCATTTTATCGTGGATTATACTTAGGATTCTACCCTCGCTCATCTTAGACTCCTCCTGCCAAGTATGGTACACACGCCTACACGATGCTTGGAGGTTACAGTGAGCCAATTTTTGTTTCACGAACGAATTATATTCAGGTGATCCGTTAACTGACCTCCCAATGTACTGTTGTAGAGTGTCACAGAGGGTGCATTTTGCGAAAGAACTCCCAATCGGTTTAACTGCAACATTCTTAAAGTGTTCCCTGTTCATTCTACTAACGGCTGATTGGGATACGGGCGGTAACCCGTACTCGAGATTAGTCTGCAATTTCGTCAAATCAAAGTTATGAGAAACTAAAAGAGCATGTGATACAATAAGGACCATTATGTAAAGAAATGATCGTAGGATCCCACGATACAAGACCACACAACATCCCATAATCTTATATACAATGAATGGCGAACTAATTATTACCTACGTGGTTGCAGCTTGAATCATCTTCCACTTCTGACTAGAAGGCAAGAACTTAAGGGTGTCCATCCGCCTTGGTGTTGTTGACCTCATCTGATTTGGCATTTGATCAGCACATTCATCGACTATGGCCGTAATACTATCGAAGGCCTGCATGGTTCCAAGTCTTGGACGTTTAATGTCCTTGTTACCGTGCGTCGAGGACACAACTCCCTTCTCGTATTGGTTCATATACTCATGGAACGTTGACTCGGGATGCCATGAATCTTATACCAAGCAGTAGCACAGACGTCCTGCCCACATAATGTAACAAACTTTCGTTTCCGATTGTTACCCACCAAACGCAGTTGACCACCAACAGATCTGGCATAATCCCGACGATCGTCAAAATTCTTCAGCCAGAATTTCGTTCGGATGTATAGGGTATCCTGGGGTTTGAATACTCGAACGCACTCGTCTGGACAGCAAAAATGCGAGCTGATAGCCTGAATTACTTCCGGGAGCGTCTTCTTAGCAAAAGCGCTGAGCTTCTCGTCAGTACGCTTCCTGCGGGCAACAAAACGGTATGGTGATTTCTTGCGGCCGCCCAGATGCGCAATTGGGTTTGCAACCTCTGGAATTTGGTCGAATTGGGCAATAGAATCGCGTAGACTATGTCCACCCTCGAACAAACACTCTCCAATGGGCCAACGTCGGTGACTCATAATATCACTTGGATCTCCTATAAAAACATCGAACATTGTGACTCCAATGTAATCCTTGCCCAATGTGCCGTGCTCAAATGGTTCCTCAGGACCGACACAATTAATGCGACCAGATGACAATAGATCACCACTGCCATTGAAGCGTGCCACAATTTTTCCCTTCCATACCATGCGAGGTAGAAATGGGATACCGTCTCGACCATCAGAGTCCGCGCGTATGTCGGAAGTGAGAACAAGGCTTCGAGACATCCACAGGATCGTTCTACCAAGCCAATCAGCCAAGACATGAAGGCCATCATGCATCGGTAGAAGGAGAAGACTTCGAGCCACAGGATATATGATGGTCGGCCTGACGAGACTAAAGTCGACAAAGGTTTGATCCGTATCAACGCCCAGCCATGTCCCAGAGACAACCGCTTCGATGATCATGGCTTCTCCAACCACACCTTGACCAGCATAGGAAAGAAATACGGACTCACCCGGTTCGAAACGTGCAGGTCCGTCCGCCTCGCCATCTTCAGGGTTTGTAGTCTCGGGACTAGAAGAGAACGATTCATCCATGATATCGTAGGATCCTACAATGGTATGGCCCGCTTGCAATACGTCCAGAAAACCTGATATGTACTATCCACACAAAATCAGTACATAATGAGTGTAATGAAATTGATGCAGGTGTCCTGAGTACATAGCATACAATGTTGTCTTATCGTAGGATCCTACGATCTACATTGGGAAGTTAGTGAAGTACTCCGCGATCTCTATTGTAAGATCCTACGATATCCGGTGCGGATGTTGTGAAAGACACCGTGATATTTATCGTAGGATCCTACGATAACTGAAGAAGTCCATCCGTATAAATGTAGATTTGTCCGTACACATTCACAAGAAAGAGTCGTCCGTCCACACATACATCGGTGAATTGACATCGTATGAGCAGCGAAGGGTAGATCCACCCCTCACACGATGACAAATAGAAGCAGCACCTACAGCTGCAAGCGAACAGATGACGAGACTGGCACCCTTTCCCACGTTAATGACCTTGAATGCAATGCTGGAATCGCCAATCACTCAACTCCACGCACTCCACGCCATAGGCTGAACTCCTAAACCGCGATAGAAGCCTCCGAAACCTAATGACCTAGGAGGTGTTCAGTTCAGGCGGAAATAAGGTCAGGGACGAAGGGGAGTAGACAATTCAGCAAAAACTGTAGTAAATTCAGAATCGACACCAGGTACAACAGCGAGAGGAAAGTTGACAATACCGGCTCCATTGACAGCCTGTTGACGTCCTCGACTGCGATGCTGAAATGCGATGCGAACGTGTGACGACAGAAACCTCCGAATCAACATTTAGAGGTATTCAACTAAAGAGGAAATGAGGTCAGGGAGGAAGAGGGAGTAGGAAGTCAGGCACTTGAGCAAGCCTTGGAATCAAGAAGTTTTTTCCCTCCATTGGGGGCACGGGACTTCAATCATTACAGAGAGTGGAATACGTAATTATTGGAATATCAAATAGCATAATCATTTATTATATAGAATATTGTTTACAATGCCGATGATGAACGATCATGATCATCCACATGTACTATGTGTAACATCCAACTACGTGTAATGATTACGTTTAGGCATGCCGTTAGGTTCATGGCTTTCGTCCACGGCTTTCGTCCACGGCTTTCGTCCAGGGTTTGCATTCAAGGTTTATGTCTAGGGTTTATGTCCAGGGTTTACGTTCACGGATTAGGGTTTAGGGTTCAGGTATAGAATCAAGGTTTAGGTTAATCCCAAACATCCGGGATTTTGGATCAGGGTAACATTTTTTGACAAATTTAAACAAATAGAGAAAAATTAAATTATAGGTTTAGGGTATAGGTTAGGGGTTGCATATAGGTTTAGGGTATAGGGTTTATGGTAAATGACTTTGTCTAGTTTATGTGATTTACATAATCTATGTTAATATGTTCAATGTGATATAATATATAAATTGTCTGTAAATAATTATTTATTACATACATAATTGTATGTATATAAGTACGTATTAAATTTTGTATTTAACGTGAATGTCTAATTTATGTAATTTACATAATTAATGTAATAAAACGTATGTATACATAATTATATGTTGTATACATATGAAAATTGCCAAGTACATATTGTTTTATGCATATACTAGCAGTTGGCGCTTGCTTTGCAACGCTTTAGTTCAACCATTTTAGTGTATTTTTTATATCACAAAATATAAAAAAGAAAGGTAACAACAATCTACATAAAATATAAACATGTTTTTGAAACCTATGCATGAATTTTAATAATGTAATAGAATAGAATAGAAAAAAATAAATTAGGTTTTAGATTTTTTGCATTTTAACATGGAATTTCAAAAATGTTATGGACGTCAAATTTGTTATCAAGAGTTTTAAATTTATTTTGGATAAGCACAAATTGCAACACACAAATGAAAATTTCACACACCCACACACTCAATTTGCAATTACAATCCCAAAACTTGCAATCTCACCTCAAAACTTGTAATTTCAATCTCCACAACTCGAATATGCAATTTTGCAACTCCAACTTTGTATGCAAACCTCCAAGATCACAACTCCAACTTCACTGAAGTGATTTTCACTCCAAGATTATAACTCATAATTTACAATTCAATCTTTTAGTGCTTAACTCAAAAAATATTTTGCACGTCAAATTTGTAATCAAGAGCACAAATTGCAACACACAAATTTGTCACACACAAAACCTCAAGGTAATGCTTTGCAACGCATGAGTCCAACCATTTTGATGTAGTTTTTATATTACAAACTATATTAAAAAAAAAGGTAACATGATTCACTGCGCGGTTGGTTGCGCAATTAACTGCGCGGTTGACTGCACCGTTCCTATGGTTAACTGCACGGTTGATTGCGCCATTGATCGCTGCGTCGTTCATTGCGCGGATTATGATTTTAGTAGTATGATGATTGTCTGAAATATATCTTACTACTAAAATCATAACCTGCGCAGTGATCCACACAGCGATTAACCACGCAGTCAACTGTGCAGTGAACTACAGAAACGCTGCAGTCAACCTTCTCCTTTTAACTTTTAAAAGGAGAAGGTAAAAAGTAGAAATTAACTAAAAATTAAGAAGTTAGAGGTAAAAGAAGAAGGTAAAAGTAGAAGGTGAAAATTGGAAATATATTGTCTATTTGTATGTACATATATATGATGTATGTATGTATAAATGTACATAATGTATGTACATACATATATATATAAATAAAATGAATGAATGAATAGTTGTATGTTGCATATATATAAATATATATATATATATAAAACATATCGATCCATAATTATTGTATGGTGCATATATGTACAAAATGTATGTGTGTATAATTATATGTTGTATAAATAGATATAAATCATATGGAGATATAATTGAATGTTGTGTATATATATATAACATCGTGTATGTATAGTTGTATGTTGGATATATATATAAATATATAACATGTATCCATATATATTTATTGTATGCTGTATATATGTACAAAATGAATGTATGTAAAGTTGTATGTTGTATAAATAGATACAAATCGTATGGAGATATAATTGTATCTTATATATATATATATATATATATATATATATATATGACATCTGAGTATGTATAGTTGTATGTTGGATGTATAAATAATTATATAAAATGTATTGATATATAAATATTGTATGCAAAATATATGTACAAAATGTATGAATTTATCATTGTATAATGTATAAATAGATATAAATTGTATGGAGATGTAATTGTATGTTGGATATATAAATAATTATATAAAATGTATTGATATATAAATATTGTATGCAAAATATTTGTACAAAATGTATGAATTTATCATTGTATAATGTATAAATAGATATAAATTGTATGGAGATGTAATTGTATGTTGTCTATAAATATATAACGTTTGTGCATGTATAGTTCTATTTTGGATATATAAATGATTATATAAAATGTACCAAATATATAATTCTTGGATGTTGTATGTATGTTTAAAATGTATGTATGTATAATTGTATGTTGTGTAAATAGATATGAATCGTATGGAGATATAATTATATGTTGTGTATATATATATAACATCTCTGTATATGTAGTTGTATGTTGGATATATATATATATATATATAAATATATAAAATGTATTGATATATAATTATTGTATGCTGTATTTATGTTCAAAATGTATGTATGTATAATTATATGTTGTATAAATAGATATAAATCGTATGGAGATGTAATTGTATGTTGTATATAAATATATACGTCTGTGTATGTATAGTTGTATGTTGGATATATTAATAACTATATAAAATGTACTGATATATAATTCTTGGATGTTGTATGTATGTTTAAAATGTATGAACGTATAATTGTATGTTGAATAAATAGATATGAATCGTATGGAGATGTAATTGTATGTTGTATATAAATATATACGTCTGTGTATGTATAGTTGTATGTTGGATATATTAATAACTATATAAAATGTACTGATATATAATTCTTGGATGTTGTATGTATGTTTAAAATGTATGAACATATAATTGTATGTTGAATAAATAGATATGAATCGTATGGAGATATAAATGTATGTCGTGTATATATATAACATCTGTGTATGTACAGTTGTATGTTGGATATATATATAAATATATAAAATGTATTCATGTATAATTATTGTATGTTGTATATATGTACAAAATGTATGTATGTATATTTATATGTTGTTTAAATAGATATGAATCGTATGGAAATGTAATTGTATGATGTCTATAAATATATAACGTCTGTGTATGTGTAGTTGTATGTTGGATATATAAATAATTATATAAAATGTACCAATATATAATTGTTGGATGTTGTATGTATGTTTAAAATGAATGTATGTATAATTGTATGTTGTATAAATAGATATGAATCGTATGGAGATATAATTGTATGTTGTATATATATATAACATCTGTGTGTGTATAGTTGTATGTTGGATATATATATAAATATATAAAATGTATTCATTTATAATTATTGTATGGTGTATATATGTACAAAATGTATGTATGTATAATTATAAGTTGTTTAAATAGATATATATCGTATGGAGATATAATTGTATGTTGTATATGTATGTACAATGTCTGTGTATGTATAACTGTATGTTGGATTGATAAATAGTTATATAAAATGTATTGATATGTAATTGTTGGATGTTGTATATATGTTTAAAATGTATGTTTGTAACATTGTATCTACTTATATAATAGGCGTCAATGTCCGTCCGCCGCTCCCGGTCACATGATCTTTGGAATTGCCATTTGAATCAAATGTGCCTTTTGAATTGAATGTGAACTTTGAAAGAATCCTTATGTGCCCTTTGGAGGAATCCATTATAGTGCCCTTTGGAGGAATCCTTTATAGTGCCCTTTGGAGGAATCCTTTATAGTGCCCTTTTATTCGAATTTGGCTTATTGAGTTTTGAAATTGTATTATGTATCAAAAATAGAAAAATAAAACCATAATTTCCAACATATTGAAACTACACAATGTACTACCTCGGGTACATAAAATAAATGATAGTTATCTAAAGACAATAACACGTATATGAAATAAATAATGGGTATTTAAAGTGAATAGTAGGTATATATAGTACATAATGCATATATAATGGGTAAATTTTATTTATGCATTTACATATGTTTATTTAACTTGGGATTGGCCCAGTCAGTTGATGACAACGGGGAATGGACTTGATTCGATTTAGATTCGATTTGAGCTCATAGGTTTTAAAATACAAAACATGCAAATGTAGCTTTAACACACCACCCTTCGCTCTCCCCGTTGGGATGACCCTAGTGTTGTATAAATAGATATGAATCGTATGGAGATGTAATTGTATGTTGTTTATATTTATATAATGGATATTTAACTAAATATGGACAAATCGATCAATTATGGACCAAAAAAAACTTAGACTCGGATTTCATTTCCTATATCATTCAAAAAAACAAGAAAATATGGGCTAAATCCTAAGGATATACATTGGAAATTGCGTTCCACCAAACATTGTCCCACAAAAAACTATAATTACTGTTCCATATCATTATGAAGTCTCTTCAAAACCAATAGAATCCTTAAATTTAATCGTTGGCCGTTAATCCGCAAAATCTAAAGATTCTCTTAAAACCTATAGATTCTCTGTACACCCTAAATATTCTTCCAGACCCTAAATATTTCCCATGAACCCTAAAGAATCTCAATATGCCCTAAGGATTCTTGAAGACAAAATTAAAGGTCGGCGGCCAGCCAACAAAGAATGAGGAGGAATCAGAATCACCAAATAAATTTATACAAGAAATCTCATGATCAAAAAAGGTGATAAAAAAAAACTCCAATGATCAAACAATTTATTCAAAAAAGGGGATGAAAAATAAGGTTATTACTTGGAAATTGAACCAAAAATATGCAGCCATGAGAGGTGGTAAACATGAAAACGAAGAACGTGGTTTGTCCTTCGAGTACAGACGTCGGCCGGCAGCCGACGGACAATAGAGAATTTTGTGGATTTCAAACAAAGAAGGCTCCTCGTAGGCAGCTCGCAAAAGTAGTAGGAGATGGCAGAATGATCTTCTAAAAAATTAAGGAAACACTTAGAGAGTAAAGGCCCGAGTAAGTAGGGCAAACAAATGATCTCCAAACTTGAAATAAAAAAGGTTGTCGGATGGCAGCCAACAAGAAGAACTTCAATGAATAAGAATGAGATCCTGTCAACAGAATATTGTGTATAAAACATCCATCAAAAAAGTCCGGCAAAGTGGGTAAAGAAATACAAATGATCGTAATGAAGACAGAAACAAAGACGAGGAAGTGGGTTTCATAAAAAGATGACTGCCAATTGGCAGCACGTATAAATATAGAACTTCCAAAAATGTCCTTCAAGAGAATACATTGATAACAAAATTACTTTAGAAGACAACACACTGACAAAAGACAGAAGACAACACACGGACAAAAGAGTGTTGAACTCATATGACACACAGGATTCTACCAAGTAAAACATCAAAACAAAAAGGTAAAAACGGCGCTTGAATTAAAAGAAGTACATAGAGGATGAGATCCGAATAGAGTACGATATTTTGGTAAAAATGAAGGTTACATTTGGAGGTGCCCCATAGATGGCAGCAGTCTGGAGAATCGATTAGAGAAAAGCAACTTCAAGGAAATATTTACAAGCTGAACTATACTTAACATCTACCAGTTCTTGCGCCATGCAGGAGCGTACATATCGGAGTCCACGTCCGATCCGGTTTCGCATCCGGTTTCAAACGGATTATCCATAAAGCTTGAAAATGAATCGCTGTCAACGTTTCTGGTAGCCTAGAAGTCCACCTCGTTCGATCCATTGCAGTAGCGGTCTTCTTCATCAGAGCATCCCAGTTGAGCATCGACATGAAGACCGCCATCGTCGTTGGAATCGCCATTGTTGTCGGACTCCTCTTCGTCAAATACATCTTCATCGTTCCAGTTATCCTCATGAACGTCACTCGACGGAACAATGCTATCCACAGAGTTTTCAGACACTACACTTTTTCTGAGACTCTGCCTCCCTAGCAACTCTGGCTTCATTTGCCTCCCTCTCCTCCCTTTCCTCTCTGGCTCTCCTAACTAGGGCCATACTCCAAGTCTCAACCATGTCGTTGGCTGGAAGCAGAATCAGACTAAGAAAAGGAGGAAACAAGCGCAGAGAAAACACTCCAATCTGTAGCAAGAAAAATTCAAGATACCCAAATTCAAGTGAACACAATGAGATACTACACATACAGTGAATCTGTGAATTTATAATTCACTTGCCGCAAATTGCGCATCAACAATAATTACTCATGTACAACTACCCATCTACTCGTCATTATGATATCGAGCAACACACGTGCCACAAATTTTAGTCCTTCCTTCACACGCACGAAGACTTTAACCACAAAAACTGGATCGAACTGCATACACAAAATACAGAGGCTGTCGGTTGGTAGACGACAACAAAAACACCAACTATTCATATTGAGATCCCGTCAGATGAGTTACTTGAAAAAAATATCAATGGCCGAAGAACGGCAGATACTACTACTCTACGCAGCATTCAAATTAATAAATGATGAACAATTACATTGCAGAGAACATCAATCCATCGGCTGGCAGCCGACCAGAAAAGCAATCAATCGCCACTGCCATGAACAGCGATGCCACCTGCCTCCTAACAAGCCATTGCAGCGCTCGCAGCTTCAGGCGGGATACGGTGGGTCTTTGGCGGCCTACGCTTATTATGAGATGGGTAGCGATACGAGAAGAGAACGATACTGCTGTTCTGAACATCCGGATCCTGTTGTTCCCGTTCCCACCACCTATTCCAGTACTCCTTTCCGATGATATTCTTAGAATATTTCTTGGTCGTGAGTGGAATCCACCATTCTACCTTAAAGTTCTTGTAGGAATCCTAAGGAGTGTGGTTAATGCACTCCAGTACCCGGCCCATCTACACAGGAAGGTAATGACCAGTGCAGGGTCGGCAAAGAACAAAATCACCAAAAGAACATCACGAAACGGATTGAAGGATAATTTTCGACGGCTCATCTCTGGGCCGTAGTAAGGGTAAGGGTCGGGTTCATCTTCTGGTGTGACATCTAAGCTGGAATTAATTGCATCGGGCAGTGACGTTGCGCGAGCATGATCACGCACCAGTCCGATTTCGGCCAAAATCCTTCGTGCAGACACTTGGGATCATGAGGGAGAGGACTAGAAATAAGCTGTAAAAGACGCTCCCAATATGCAATGAAAGGTGCCATATCCTTGTCATATCTTTTGTCTCGAGCCGTGCCCGTCCTCCAAAACTCAATATACTTTGCAATACCGTTCTTGATAAAGGACTGCTTCTCGCTGTTTTTAGTGGCCCTTGCAACCTCCTTCTCCTTGTTACGCTTCGATTCGTTGACATGAACGTCACCCCAAAGCGGCTTGAAGGGTACTGGTTTTGGATCACCAATCGACAGGTTAGGATTCCCAAATTGATCCGCCGTCCACATCTTTACAGGCTTATCTGATTGCAATATTCAAAAAAGTTAGACAAAAACAAGAAAGCAATGAAATCGAAGGAAAGGAGGACAAAAGAAGTTCAAAGGTAAATTCCATCGACTGGCAGCCAACGGGTAAGTAACAAGAGAATTGACAGAAAATGATAGCAAACAGAATGATGACGAAAAACAAATGAGCCTCATTCGGAGGGAGCCATGATGAATCCGTCGCACTTCTCTTGTATCTCATGACCGACCATCCCGCATCTTCACCTTCCTCTTTAACGTAAAATTTAAAAATGTGCATCTCACCAAGACCGACAAGCTTATTCTTGCCGTCGTGATGGTAATCAGCAATATAACTTTTGAAATCAGCAACCTCTTGAACAAGTTCAAGAATAAAGGCTACTGCCTTCTGAGAGTCCATGAAAGATTTCATGAGGTCAGCTTAGCAGTAGGTGTTTTCTCGTTTGATGAATTTTGAAGAACTACAACGTCAGGATCTTTGTAGGATCTTTGTATTTACTTGATAGTATTGAATTAATTTTTTTACTAAATAGTATTGAATCTTTTTTTTTACTTGATAGTATTGAATCTTTTCTCTTACTTGATAGTATTGAATTTTTTTTTTACAATACGAAAGGCATTTTATTTACTTGATAGTATTCAATCTTTTTTTTCACTTGATAGTATTGAATCTATTTTCTTACTTGGTAGTATTGAATCTTTTTTTGTACTTGATAGTATTGAATCTTTTTTTTCACTTGATAGTATTGAATCTTTTTTCTTACTTGATGGTGTTGAATTTTTTTTTTACTATACGAAAGGCATTTTTTTTTACTTGATGGTGTTGAATTTTTTTTTTACTACACGAAAGGCATTTTTTTTTACTTGATAGTATTGAATCTTTGTTTATACTTGATAGTATTGTATCTTTTGTTTTACTTGATAGTATTGAATCTTTGTTTATACTTGATAGTATTGAATCTTTTGTTTTACTTGATAGTATTGAATCTTTGTATTTACTTGATAGTATTGAATCTTTTTTTAACTAAATAGTATTGAATCTTCTTTTTTTACTTGATAGTACTGAATCTTTTTTCTTACTTGATAGTATTGAAGTTTTTTTTTTACAATACAAAAGGCATTTTTTTTAACTTCATAGTATTGAATTTTTTATACTTGATAGTATTGAATCTTTTTTCTTACTTGGTAGTATTGATTTTTTTTTACTATACGAAAGGCATTTTTTTTTCCTTGATAGTATTGTATTTTTCTTTTACTTGTTAGTATTTAAAGTTTATTTTTCACAATACGAAAGGCATTTTTTTTTAACTTGATAGTATTGAAAATTGTAATCTAGGATGTAATTAAACTTCAATCAAAAAGAAGAATTATATTCTTAATAGAAAAAATTAGTTATTGAAAAGGAAAATTATAGTCTCAGTTGCAATCATGATGAGGTTAGCATTATGATTAGTGCTAAACATCACTAAGCGGTCGGGCTACTCAGCTGTACGAGGGCAACATCTAAGTACGAGTTATCATGAGTAGTAATAATTTTTGGCCGCGTGTGTCACCGTGTCCTTCCAGTTTCCCACTTTCTCTCCCTCACTCTCACTTTGTCTCTCTCGTCTCTCTCCTCTCTCTCTCTCTCTCTCGTCTCTCTCTCCCGTTTTTGCTGTAGGTTTCCATGTTCTCCAAGCTCACAGCTTCGGATTAGGCTCAGTTTACTGTGGGCAATTCTGTATTCGATTTCTGAGTGTAGATTTGTGGCATTTTTGCAAGTGTGAGTGTAATTCTGTGGCGCTTTTGCAAGTCTGAGTTTTTTCATGAGGGCACGATCTGCAGAAGCAAAACTAGATGGTTTTTGGTTTAGCCTCCAACTACGTGCAATTTATGTAAGTGCGACTTCAGCAACCGCGTCGTTACGAAAGGGTGCAGCGATTGAATTCCTTTGAGAGATAAGACTGTTAACTAGTTTCTTATTTTCTCCTAGGTTTGCACCATCCAGTTTTGCTTTGACAGCTCACAAGCATAGGTAATGCGTATAGATTTGCAACACTTAGAAATGCACACAACGGTCGGAACTATGACAATTGTTTCTTGTTTATCTCAATTTGAATTAGTTGTTGCATTAGTATGTCAAATTGGCTTCTTGTAATAGTGGTTCTGATCTTATTTTTCTTGCGCGCAGTGCTTCGTAGATAGGAGAATGGCGGGCGTGGTCCAAGGACTGATTGAGCGGCTGGAATGGCTGAATTTGTAAGTATCCATAACCTCTCCATCAAGATGAAATAGGATCTAGCATCCATAGTTTTTTAGAATTATCTACAAAAGTATCAGTATGCAATGTGGAGTGCTGCAATTTCATTTCATTCGATTGCATTCCAGCACGCCGATATGAATGTACATGTTAGGGTAGAATTAGAAATACGGTACACTATACGAACGACCCCTACATACGGTCATCCACTGTAATCGACGGATCCTTCGATCTAAAAGGATCGATGGATCCTCTGATTACATGGATTGCTGGACCACATGATCCTCTGAGATCGATGGATCCACCGATCATTTGGAATTGATGGACTCATCGATCCTCTAAGATCGATGGATCCTCCGATCTTCTAGGATGATGGTCTCTCCGATCATCTGGGATCGATGGATCCTTCAATCCCCTTGGATCGATGGATCCTCTGATAACCCCGGGTTCGTCATATACTATGTCATGAGATCGATTGATCCATCGATCTCTCGCATATGAATCCTCTTGCTCTATTCATCATTATCCATGATAGGCATTTTGGGATCGGTGGATCCCTCGATCGTTGCAGATTGACGGGTCAATTTATCTTTCCAGTTTTCAATGGTGGATGGTGAGTGATAAAGTAGATTTTTTGGATTGATCGAGAGATCCATCGATCCCGCTAGGCAGTCTCGTTGAACGATCTCATGGTGTCCTGGTATTTTCACTGGTGATTATACGGATCTTAATCATATCAATGTGGTTCTCCAAATGCGCAGGGCTAACTTGATCCCGTCGGATTCCGTAAACCCGGATTGGTGCCCTGTGAAGCTATACATGGCGGTCAGTTGTGGACTCAAGAAGATGAAGTATGATGGGCCTGAAGACCCAACGGTGTTTTTCATGGCGGATAATGTCTACAAATGGGGATTGGCATGGGAGCGAGATACCGCGAAGGAGAGAGTTCGCATTGCGCCTGTTCTCCTTATAAACAACCAAGAATCGCCAGCCGGAGATCCCATATCGCTCACGACAAAGAACCTTGAGGTGCTAAACCTGGTGAAATCCGACTTCGTCAACCTGTACCTCCTTGTCAATAGCTAGTTCGTGACGAGTTCCGGATGTTCGAGGGTGTATGGCCTTGTAATGAATTCCGCTACTTTGAGCCCCAAGTATTGCACGATGGTGAAGGATTTTGGATTCCTCATTGGGCGTAGGGGATCCGATGATCGATCTATTCAGACTGGGTGGGCCGAGCTGCGGGCCGAGTGCGAGGCGGCCAACGAGAGCGGAAAGAAGACTACTCCTCCTACACCCCCAAAGAGTCGGAAGAGGCCATCATTGACTAGTACTGCAACGCAAGGGGAACTCTCTAAGAAGAAGCCGCAGCGGAAGAAGTTAGATCCGAAGGAAGACGGGATGACATTAGTAAAAGTTGTGCAGTTGTCACACACAACGGTGGCTAAGTACTCTCCAAAGGACCTTCAACAAGTTAAGGAGCTGTACGAGAGGGAATTTGGGGTGCTCCATATATTTGGCCGGCGTCCATACAAGGTTGACGATGCCGGTTCCGACATGGTAGTGGATAATCTCACCTTCACAGAGCACCGGACGGTGTGGTGGTGTATCATCCACTCTGCATCGAGTTACTCAACTTGTTGACCAGAAGAGGACGATGTTTTCCTTCCAGGCATCATTGCAGCATGTTTATGTGATGCCATTGCGCGGACCTCCGCGGCCCAACGACTTTGTTTTGGCAGTGGCGGATTACTTCTTGGAGAAACCCAAGAAGGAGGACATCAATGAGGATACGCATTTCTACATAGTTGGTGGCCAACATTGTATAGCGGCACACAATCTTCTCATTGAAGAGGGAACTCTCAATCGTGGAGACGTAAGGGATGCTAGTAGCTTTTGCGTCACAATTGTGTGGACAACACCCGACAAATTTTCGACCCTCATTTACTACTCGAGGGTTCTGAACCAGGACCTCACTGGGAATCGAAGCGAAGGTAAATATCTCAGATAGCTTGAAACTGCAAGGAAGAGCTGGATTGATGCTGGAAGGCCCAAGCCGTCTATTCGTGGCGCACCAAACACCGTTCAGTTTAGGGTAAGTCGTCTCATTTTTCTTTATGGCTGTGATGTTGGGCCACTCTTGATCGAACGATCTTTTGATCCCAGTTCTCTGTTTTGGATTTTGAGGCTTTGTTTCTGTGCAGACATGGGTGGAGAAACTTGGCGTGATATTCGCTGGAGCAGATAAGAAGCTCGAAGTGGAACAACACGGTGGTCAGCCTAAAATTCCTCTTCTGTACGTGTCCGACGCCTTTTTTGGGATGTGGAAGAGTATCCAGGATAGCTGGATTGAAGGAGTGCTTCCCAACTTCTTTGGGAAGTATTCAAGTTTTCCAAGCGCTGACGAGGACGATGACGACGAGGAGGACGATGCGGAAAGTTTGGCAAAGAAGAAGAGGCTGGCTGCAAAGCAATTTGCCTCTCGAGCTCTAAAGCAAAACAATTTGCAACCAATGTACTCGATGTGGGATAGCGAGATTGAGAAAATGGCGAGGATGGTGATTGCGAATACTATTTATATATCATATACTAGTTGTAACTTGTAATATGTATATACTATGTACTAGTTACACTATTTATAATATGTATCAAATATAATAATAATCATAGTGTATCATTCATACACTATATACCAATCATATCATTTATACTATGTATTCATTACACCATATATACATCATACTTGAAATATGTTCTTAAATTATTGAAGAACTAATCATACTCTTTGTACTAAATACTAATTAAACCTATCATACTATGTACCATATAAGGCTACTCATTAAATATACTAATAATATCATTTGTACTATACAAGTGGATGCCCTTTGTCCTCAACAAACCAAAAACAATCCCTAGTTAAGTAAATGTATAACTTTACTAAAATTAAAATATACTAAATGACAATAGCCTTTTACTAACTTGAACTTTGTCTTGTTTCAATAATCAATGGCTTGTGGATAAGTTATGGATAAGTAGTCATAGGTAAGCCCACGTCCATAGGCCTGACTGTACCAAATGGACTGTAATCTATTATACATAGGGATACACTGTTTATACCACATACAAACCATTCTATTTATACTTAACACTACTAATATCAATTACACTATTTTCACTAGATTATTTACACTAAGTACTAATTAAGCCTTACATGCAACATATCAATCAATATTATTCTACTCTGTCCTAAGTTACTATTCTATTGATACTAAGTACCAATTAAACCCTTTGAATTATGTACAACATATACTATTTATACCATGTACAAACTAAACCTTTCATACTATGTATTAATTATACTCTTCATACCACATACTACTGTACGTTGTATTAAGCAAAAAGAAAGGGTGCAATAAGATGTGCGGATCTTGTATCTTTTTCTAAACACAAATTGAGTATGAGATCTATATTAAGCAAAACTTTTTGTAGGGCAAGAAAATTCTTTCATTTTGAAACTTTTATATTAGATTGTCCCTAAGAAGAGCTAATTGAAGGGTTTTTTTTTTTGGATTTGTGGTTTGAAACTTAGTATTACCAATTATATTAAAAATGTATAGCCCAAGCATTTAAATAGTATAGTGGACACTAAATACGAAGCCGTACACTAATTGTCAACTACGTAATTAGTATAGTTATAGAATAGTAAACTAAATGTGAACTACTACACTATTTGTGAACATTTGTAAAGATTCGGGGAAAAACATCAATTCGGGGAAAAAAGACAGTTTACCTTTTGAAAAGCTAAACTTTTGTAAAAATAAGCTTTTCCAAAAGTAAATATTTGAAAAAGAGAAGATTTGAAAAAGTAAACGTTTGAAAAGTAAACATTTTAAAAAGTAAACATTTTAAAAAGTAAATGTTTGAAAAAATAAATGTATGAAAAAATAAATGTTTGAAAAAGTGAACTTTTGGAAAAGTAAATGTTTGAAAAATTAAACTTTTGAATTTTTATTGTTTTTGAAAAAGTAAAGTTTTAAAAAAGTATTTTTTTGAAAAAGTGAATTTTTAAAAACTCAAAGTTTTGAATAAGTAAAGTTTTGAAAAAGTAAATGTTTGGATGAACATTCTTTAGAAAAAGTAAAGTTTTGAAAAAGAAAACGTTTGAAACAATAAACTTTTGAAAAAATAAACCTTATTCGTCAACTTGTTTGCAATTAGTACACTATTTGTCAACTTGTTTGCAATTAGTGTACTATGGTAGATACACTATTTGTGTCACTACACTAAATGCGGCTTTTAGTGTAGTGAGAGAGAGTGAGTGCCCAAACACTAAATGTTGATTATTTTACTAATGTAGCAAAAAATAAATATGAACTTCAACATCAATTGTCAATCATATGGTGGCTTTTGGCGGTAATAAAATTTTACACGTTGATATTTGGTGTTAAATTTCACAAAGATGAGTAGAAGTGGCGGCATACTAAAGTGGTGTAGTGATACCCATGTGATGCCAGGGTCAAACTTATGTAATATCTATAATACATGATTTGTTCTTTTTTTACAACATCGCTACAGGAGAAAAGGATACTTTTGCATTTACTAGCTTTTTTTTATAATGAAGGTTCATTTTTCAAAATTATTATTTCACAAAAGTTTCATCTTTCAAAAGCATTATTTTCAAAAAGTTTCATTTTTGCTGAGTTTTAATTTTGCTAACTTTAATTTTCAACAATTCCATTAATGTACATTGATAGAATGCTTAAGAATATCCGTATAACCGGTCTTGAAACTATACATGAATTAGTAAGCTGGATGTTACCATGGTTGTTGTAGCAGCCAAGGTAGGTATTATATGGTGAGGTACCAGGTATCATGTGCACCATAGTATGAACTGGGTCATATCATCTGGGTGCTTCATCAATAGCACGTGGAAAACATTCTTCGGTCAACGGTCACGATCAACGGTCAGGATAAACAAGGTGCATGGCGCTCACTTACAAGTTGAGGCATTGTCCCATACTATTTGCTGACGCTGCGGGAAACCTCAATATAATGGAGCACACTTTCAACAGCATTGGAATAACCGGGTCTTGGTATACCCGGCTTGTGTGGGCTACTTGCTTAAGTTGACGTGGCGGCCCCTGGGGTAGTGAGCCGGACTTAAGCCCCCTACACGGCCTGTTGTACCACGCCCACGTTGATTGACAGGTACTCGTTTATAGGTGGTCAATTTTTGATGTACCTCCGCGAATTATTTTGGAATATGTTTGCCAAATGTTTGCCTCCTCATCATATTTTTTGGATGTTGCACTAATATTTTTACAATGTTACCTTCTTCTACGCTAATATGAAATGATGTGCTCAAATTTTTGCACTAAATATCACTGATCTGAAAGTGGTAATCATAATAGAACTAAAAGCAAATGTAAGTCACCTAAAAGTAAAAGTAATAATGGAGTCATGTATCCAAAAGTAAAATATGCTAAAAAGTTTTAAAAATAAAGGAAATATCAACCCCAAAAGTATAGGTAAAGATAAAATATTACAATAGAAGTTTGTTACCTTTTAGTGAAAGTCAAAATATAAGCCAGTCATCTATAAGTGACTTTAAAAATAAAAGTCAGTCACCTAAATGTAAAAGAAGCAAACAATATAGTAAAAGAAAATATGAAAGTAAAAGGTAAAAGTTAAGTATACTATTCTGAAAGTAAAAGAAACAAAAAGTAAAATGCAAGTACCAAAAAGTAAAATAAAGTAGAAGTACAAAATTGCCTCCCTCATGTCTTACTTTTTCAATCCTTACTTTTCAATTCTTACATTTTGATGCTTACACTTCCAATCCTTACTTTTTCAACCCTTACTTTTTCAATTCTTTTTTTGTCAAACCGGAGTCCCAGAGTCTCGGTGTCTCAAAGTCCTTTAGATCTTGAATCTTTAAGTCCGTGAATCTTTGAGTCTTTTTCGAGTCTTACTTTTTTATTCCTTAATTTCTTAATTCATACCTTTTAAACCCACACCTTTCAAACAATAAAATTTAAAATCCAAATTTATTGACTCCAAGTCTCATGGATTTAGAGATTTCAGGATTCTTGGACTTTGGAACTCCGAGACTTAGGGACTCTTCGACTCAACGATTCAAGGACTTTGGAACTTAGGGATTGCGGGACTCAGGGACTTTGAGACTTTGGGACTCCGGGACTCCACGACCCCAGGACTGCAAAACAATGGGACTTTGGAACCTTCGGAATTGGAAACTTAAAGAATTCAATCTTTGGGACTCCAGGACTCCGGGACTCTGGGACTCCGAGACTCCAAGACTCCAAGACTTCGGGACTCCAGGATTTATTACGCAATCTATATACATTATTATCAATTCAATTAGAGATTGGAATGAAAAAAAACCAGGATCCGGAAGAAGCTTTCTTGAGATATAGCAGCATGGTGAAAATCGCAGATCCTTTTTGGATATATTACCTTTTTTATATATATATTATTATATATATTATTACCTAGCTGTAGAGGATTTCATTTCTCATTCAAAGGTCCTACTCAATGATTTCTAGTGACGTGCCAATTGTATTGAGTGTAATTGTGCACTTTGTTGTGCCACATCAAACTGTCAAGTGTGGGTGTAATGAAGGCTACTTGCTAGCACTTCAATTCAGACAAGTTTACTGCATTTTACTATGTAACTACATCAAACTGTCAAGTCCTAGCTTGACATTTGATAGATGATGAAGCAAACTTTGGCCATGTCCGCCATGTTTTGGAACTTTCCATTGGCCATGTCCGCCATGTTTTCCAACTTTCCATTGGCCATGTTTTGGAACTTCCCATTGGCCATGTTTTGGAACTTCCCATTGGCCATGTTTTGGAACTTCCCATTGGCCATGTTTTGGAAATTCCCATTGGCCATGTCCGCCATGTTTTGGAACTTCCCATTGGCCATTTCTGTCAAGTCTGTTTCAGCTGCTTGTTGTTTTCGAAGCCCACTCTAGCTTTTTCTGTTTTCATCCCCTATTGTTCTTGCATGCTCACCGTTTTGTCCTGACCGTTTTGTCCTGACCTAGTAGGGTACTGTAGTTGAGTTTCAATGACGTCACGACAAAAAATGGAAGGGAAGCGGAAGCAGAGAGTGAGCTGCAGCCCACCGCCGATGCTTCAACTTCCTGCTCCAAAGGATCACGTGGATGATTCCTCTTCAGGTGCCAGTGAGAGCGAGGCACAGACTGTGTGGGGGATTTCCACGGAGGAGTTTGGTGATCCGTTTGACCTTGCGGATATTGGAAATGACTTTCGCGAGCGAATGGTTGCTGCAGCACCCATGTTGCTTGGGCGTGACGCACATTACGGGTACCAGTTCTTCACTACGCGGGTGGGTCTTTGCGCCAAAGGTTGTGACGTCATTGAAACTGGTGCGCGGAAGCACTGTAGCGCATGGAGCATCGACTGAAGAATCAACGCCGTAATCCCCAGAAGCTTGGGCCGGTGTCAACGCGCTGCCAAGTCGAAGGCTTGTACAAGATAATTTCACAATTATCTTGCATAAGCAACAAAGCAAATAGTTTTGGCGCACCGTCCTCCATTGGTCTTGTTGCTGCGCAGGAGGAGGAGTGCATCCGCGCCAACAAAGTGAAGGCGACAACGGCCCCTCTACAGGAGACACGCATGAAACTCGACGCCGCTTTCGAGAAGATGCATGCGGAAGATGACGAAGCCGAGGATGCGCTTAATACTGCATACATTGTAGCATAAAAACAGGTAATACGCTTTCTTCGTGAAGGCGCTCCAGCTGCTGAGTATGCTAACAAAGCCGCGGAAATGGAAGAATTGTTGGCTCAGCTTGCTTCTCTGCGAGAGTCAGACGCGAAGTTTCGGGCGGAGGTGTTGCAGTTGGAGTTAGATGCGGCAACGCAGCGCACAACACACGACGCGGCTGTTGCAGCATTGACGAGCGCTCAAGCACAACTTGCGAAAGCAAAGCGACAATCCCTCACACTTCAAACACCGAGGCCGTTTGATTATCCAACACAATCATCTATTCCCCCTTTAGGAGTAGAAGGCAATGACACTTGTGCTTATTGTGGTTTAGGATTTGTGTGGAAAGCCACCGTTTTGTCATCTTGTGGTTGCTTCTTGCATGCTCCATGCGTGGCGGAGCTGATGGCAGGTCAAGATTACAAGTGCAAGAGGTGCAAGGATCCTCACCATGCTTCATCACCGATTCATCTCACATGCCCGTGGGTGGCACAATTTGGGGGACTGATGGAGCCACACCACCATACCGATTGTAATATCTTCTCTAGCGTATTACGAGCCACCGGCAAGGATGACAATACTCTAATGAATGACAAAGAGCCTGCAGCTGATTGTGATTTGGCGAATTAGCAAATCGTTGCTTGTGTTGTGAACATACTGCTAGACCTTATGACACTCAAAGGCTCAATTCACAAACAATGAAGCATAGAACTTTGATTTAAGACTGTTCATGTTGCATTTTTGTAAATGTTGACTAACACGTTAGTTAACCTTGTTTATGTAGATGAGTCAAAGTTTTTTTTAGTACGTGGAACAATTTGTACCTTGGCATATTAGTATATCTAGAGGGTATGTACACTGTATAAGCCTGTACCTAATTTTTTGAATCGGATTAAGTACTTGGGAATAGGGCAGCGTGACCACGTTCTCAAATGTACGTGGAATGTATTACAACAATCAAGCAAAGAAGCAGATTAAGTGTTAGAGCAAAGAAACATATTAACTTCGGGCATTGTTCCATATCGTTTGTTGATGCTGCAGGTGACCTCGATATAATGAAGCGCTCCTCTTACCACTAATGAGTAACCGACTCTGGTGTACCCAGCTTGTGTAGGCTCTATGCTTTCGTTGACGTGGCCGCCCCTGGGATAGTGTGCCGGACTTAAGCCCCCTATACAGCCTGCTTCACCACGCTCATAGGTGGAGTTTGTATTGGCTGCTCGTCCGAACTTTTTTTGGATTTTGCTTTAGCTTTTTCACATTTTCTAAATTTTTTTGGCTTGTCGTACCATGCTCACAGGTAGACGCTCATAGGTGGAGTTTCTTTGACAACTATTAGCCTCCTCATAAATTTTTTTGGATGTTGCACTAACATTTTCACATTTTCTAAATTTTTGGATGTTGCACTAACATTTTCACATTTTCTAAATTTTTGGATGTTGCACTAAAAATTTATTATTCTTCAAAATTCTTTTTTTCACCGTGTTAAAATTTTGATGATATTTCTAAACCATATATCTAAACATATTTTGGAAGCTATTTTTAGAATTATTTAAAGCCAAACCTTACCGTAGGATACGATATATATATCATTAGACTAAATGCCAAATATTGAATGCGAACTACTAAACCAAAAGCACTCACTAATACTGTAGTGATTAGTATTTGGTGTATAGTTTTATCACTATACTAATTGTCTACTTCACAATTGGTGTACGGGCTTGCATTTAATGTCTACTACATTAAAAGTGATAAATGTTGTAGTATGAATCCAATGTGGTCAATCTATATAAACTCAATGTATCAAATTAGGAGACAAGATTTGGCTCTTGTTTACAAACGATGGCTGAAATGCTAAAGCAAAGTAATCTGTTTCATTCAAACAAATTGACAAATGCTTACAGATGTAGTTCCAAAATCAAGTAGAAGAGACAAATGTAGAGATTGAATAACAACTGCAAATGCTCTTACAACATCAAGTATAGTTTTGCAATTCTTAAACCTCCTCTGAATGTCTAGAGCAAGCTTCTGCCTAAACCAAATTTGAGCTACTATAACTTGCATCAACATGGGACTATCTTCAGGGTACTAGACTTCCCCAACAAGAACGCTTTGATTTCTGTGCTTCGCTCAGATCGAGCATTGATTTTGAAATCAACCAAACCAGTGCGCTTCACAACAAGGTCGTAGTACTCGGGGATGACCTCTCGCGGAAGCAAAATTGAGATCTCCTCTCGAATGTGCGAAATTGGCCAAAACAAACCAACCTCGAAACTGGGCAACTCTTTCCCTCCGAACTCAATTGTGATGGGTATCATGTGCTAGAGCACAGCCTGATCAATGGGCACCCAAACACTACCCTCCTTCCTGTAGCGCACATACTGAAAATTGAGATACAACACCTGCCGCGCTAAATGATAGCGGAAAACCATGCTAGACTTGCTATCGGTGAACTTAAGCACGTCTTGCCCTGCTTAGAACTTCTCCTCCCATCCAACATCCATTAAACTATTCACAACTGTTGTTGATGGTGCCTTGATGATGTACATCGTCGAAGTGCGACGTACGTTGTCTACTGCCGAAAAGAAGTCCACCATGACGTGCACGGGCATGAACCACTTCACATGTGCTGCTCTACTACCAGTGCCCCCTTTCAGTGCTTCCGCAATGTCCACCGCAAGCTTTGCTCTGAAAGCCTCTAAGGTGTGCATGTCCGGGAGGGGCCAATGCGGATCATCAAGGGCCGGCAGTGGCAATTCTTCTAGACTACCATACAAGGAAGTGCCAGATTGAGGAACATAGATGGCTTTCAAAAAAAAAGTACCATTATCTAACAACTGCTTATGACTACGGCCATTACGCACTGCAACCTCTCCAACCTCATAATGTACGACAAGTATGACATCTATCACCGCCGTTGGATCAACCCAGTCGACCCAGTAGGACAAATACAGCAGATTGCATGCGCGTGGCTCGTTGACACAAGTTGCCGGGTCAAGCTGTAATTGTCGTCGTTGATAAGCATGTCGCACCTTGATAGCATCAAGCTGCAACACATTTTTCCCTCGTCGCACCTCCACTTTGAAACTAAACTCTAAAATTTGGTCCTTCCATGCTCCAGCAAACGTGTCAACACCATGAATCCTAGCATCTTGAGACCATGGTCCTGTTTTGGCTGCTCTCAATGCCACCCATGATCCATTTGCAGTGGAATATACTTACCACGTGCATCCACAGTGTTGTGAAGCACGACACTATGGACCTCTTCCAATGGCTTCGACATCTAGCTACAGCAAAGTAACTTGCTATAGCAAAGTAACTTGCTATAGCAAAGTAACTTGCTATAGCAAAGTAACTTGCTATAGCAAAGTAACTTGCTATAGCAAAGTAACTTGCTTCTCGCCTCAAAACTTTTGAAACTAAATATCTAAGACGCCTGGGGCTGGGAAAGAGGATGATTACATACTTAGATTGTGCACCATTAATCCATGTCATCAGATTCCCGCCATAAATTTACAGTTTGTTTATTCAGTCTAGCTAGGACAATGCTGTTTTTTTCAATTTTTTCCAAAGGCCATGGATCTTCTAAAATATTGAGAGTACGTCTAAGCACACATGCGAAAGTTTGATGTCTACTGCACCCAAGCAAGGACTTCAGTTCACTAATTGGCTGCTAACTTGCATGAGCTCGAGTGTGGCACCTTATGTGCCACTACAATTTTCTGATGTGTCCTGTACGTTTCCCGCTCAAAACATCTGCCTGATTTTGGGCTCAGGGGGCCTCTCAATGACCCAAAAACTTCTCTAATGGTAGTTTGCCAATGTTTGAATTGATTTTGGTGGCATTCGTCCTGATTGAGGCTCATCTTGCTCCACCTCTAAATTTCCTTGGAGGTGATATGTAACCCTTGCTGCAGAGGTTACCAATAAAGCTTTCCTAATAATGAAAGGGATCACCTTGCATGTCACCTTCTATTTTATGGTCTTTTTATGTTTGTAACTAGGACCACATGGATAAGTTGACTTGGCTTGGGAAATGGTATGGAAATCTACTCAATTCATGATACTGTGGCATACCTATTAGCTTGCATTTGGTAGCAAGTCCTAAGAGCATAGATTGCCATTCATTTCATTGCTGTAGAAAGAGAGCATAAAACTCCTCATGCTCCCTTTCTTTCCATATCTAAGGGCCGCTTCACACCTAACGCCTGAGTCAAGAGTCCATCGGTTTCCACCAATGAGATTACTTGAATGGCCAAAGTCCGGCTTCTCGGCCTTCACACCAATGGCCAAAGTCCAAAGGCCGTTGTCTTCCAATGTGCCTACATGGCAGTAATTTTGGAGAGTTTTGGCGCCAAGGCGACGAACTCTCGAGCAAAAGTTGGGTCTCCATTTTTAGTTGACTCAAACTTCCTTCAAGAGTCCGTCGATTTTTTCAATAAACTAATCAAATTTTGACAAGATCTAGACTGTTAGGTGAAAGAGGCCGAATTTTTGGCTGATTTTCATAGGCTAATTTTTTTGGGCTGATTTTTTTTGGCATAATGATATGGGGTTTGGACTTTGGACTTGGGCTATGGGGCTTCACACCAGAGCCGCCCAAAGGCTTCAATATATATATTTTAATGTTTTTTTAATCCAAAAGTTTGGACTCTCGCCATAGTTTGGGCATAAATTTTGACGGTCTGACTCTCGACTCGGCTTGGTGTGAAGCGGCCCTAAATTGCTTTCTTACTCAAAGAGGACTTTAAGGAAAACTCTAGATGACACGGTATTGGAAGAGATTTCTCTACCGGTCAAAACTCTTGGGCAACCTCAAAAGCTTGGACAAGAAACTTGACCTCAGGAGAGCTCCAACTCATCAAAATATAATTCCTTGAGGCAAGATTATTTTCTGTTGTCTTTTCTTCCCTATGCCTCAAATAACCATGTGTTTTGTCTTGGGGCAGAAATTGTAGAGTAACCGGTGCGCATAAAGCGGCCCTAACATAGACGATGTGTTGTTTTGGAGAGCGCGAGCGCGAGGCCGGCGTCGCGCCGTGGTGCCTCAGATCACGCCGCCTTCTGTTATGGCTACACCATGATCTCACCACCATGGCTCACTCCATCGCTATCACCATAAATTCCATCTTCACCAACGTAGCACACACCACGTTCACGTAACGCACATCAAACCCAGGGAGGGAATGTACACGCAGTGATCACCCATCGCCATTGCCGCGCCCGGACCACCACGCACCATGGGACCGCCCCGCACGCACAACAGGTAGGGCAGGCAGTAGGCAGTGCACTCCCCAACGCCCCACTCGCATGCTGTTTTGTTTAATCCACCTCCAATGGTGGTTTGTTTAATCCACCTCAAATGTTGTGTCAACCTTGCGCACTGAGCTTTGGAGAATTTTGGTTACTGGGTCGCGGTAGAATCGCGCCGTTGGGTCGGACGCGACTTGCCTCCGATATGATGGGCGGACATTGTAGAGGAGAGCTTGCTTGGAGAATCGGGGAACCCTAGAATTGTGTTGATGGTTTTGTTGCAGCGTGTTGCATCCTTTGTTTAATCCACCTCAAGTGGTCTGTCAACCTTACGCGCTGTTTTGGAGAATTTGGGTAATCGGGTCGCGGTTGATCCGAGTTGGGTCGGACGCGAATTGCGCGGGTCGAGCCTCCGATCTGATGGGCGGACATTGTCGAGGAGAGAGAGAGAGCCTGATGTGGTGGTGAGGAGGAGAGCCTGCTTGTAGAATCGGGAAAGCCTAGAATTTTGTTGGTTAGGGTCGATGGTCTTGTAATGGTTGGTTGCAGCGTGTTTTGGAGAATTTGGGTAATTAGGTCGGACGCGATCTGATGGACGGACATTACGAGGAGAGTCTGGTGTTGTGGTGGTTGGAGAATGGGAGAACCTTAGAATTTTGTTGATGGTGTTGTGATGGTTGGTTGGTTGGTTGCAGCGTGTTGATTTCCCCCGGATGAGTAAGAGGTGGTAGGGTTGATGACGATGACAGAGGGCGAGAGGCGGCAATCGGAGGCGGACGAATTGGAGTTCAAGCCGGGGCCCGTGCCGCCGCTGCGCCCCGTGGACAGACACGGGTTCGTCAAGTCGGCGCCCACATCGCCCGCGTCGGCGCCGGCCAAGGGCAGGCCACAGAGAGAGCGCGAAAGGTGAGTAAGGTTGGGGTTTAGATGTTTGTGTGAGGGAATGTGAGCTTCTGTGATGAGATGTGCCATGGTGATTTCTTATGGTGACGTGAGGATTGGACTGAACTTGTGTCTTTGTGTGAGGCTTTTTCACGTTGTTCGAGGTTATGTCAGGTTTTCTGATAATATGTGAGGTTATGTGAAGTGTTTTAATTCTATGTAAGGTTTTCTGATATTATGTGAGGTTGTGAGAAGTGTTCTTATGTTATGTGAGGTTTTCTGATAACACTTAATATGTAAGTGTTCTTCTGTGAAGCTCTTTTGATGTTATGATGTGAGGTTTATGCGTTAGGTTGTGTGATTTTATGTGAGGTCATGTTAAGTGCTATGATTATGTTGATGGTGATGTTTTAAGCTGAAGGGTTGATTGGAATGACCAATGGACGATATTTGAGGTTTTTATTTTCATGTCATGTGGGGTTGTGTGATGTTATGTTATTGATCATGTGAGGCTTTTTGATGTTATGTGCGTTGTTTTTTTCTGAGGTTATGTGGTTTTTGCCATGGTGTTGTAGGGAGGAGCGGAGGCTGCGCAAATGGCGTAAGATGATAGGAGTAGGGGGCACAGACTGGAAGCATTACGCGCGCAGGAAGCCGCAGGTGGTGAAGCGGCGGGTGCGCAAGGGCATTCCGGATTGCCTGCGTGGTCTCGTTTGGCAGCTCATCTCCGGCAGCCGCGATTTGCTGCTCATGAATCAAGGAGTGTACGAGGTACTAAGACCGGCTTTCATGTTCTGGTTGATGATCATATTTTTTCCTTGCTCACAATCGTCTCCTAGGCTTGCTGCTCATGAAGGAAGGACTTCATTCCAGGTTGTGTCTAGAGTGGTGGTTGATGATGATAATTTTTTCTTGCTTATATATATTTTCTTCCTCACAATTGTTGTGATTTATTGCTCATGAATTTGGAAGTTTATCAGGTTCTCCTGTGGATGTTTTGACGCTAGAGTTGTGGTTGGTGATGGTCGTTTTTGTTTGCTCATTGAATTATCTCCTGCTGCTTATGTATCAAGGAGTTTGAGAATTTTTGGACGCCAGAGCTGTGGTTTTTTATTTTATTTTATTTTTTCTTCTTACTTATAATTGCCTCTTGTCTCTTTGGGTTAAATTTGCAGCAACTGGTGCTTTACGAGACATCTGCTGCGGAGTTGGATATAATCCGCGACATCTCGCGGACGTTTCCGTCCCATGTGTTCTTCCAGCAGCGCCATGGGCCTGGTCAGAGGGCTCTTTACAACGTTCTCAAGGCATACTCGGTTTATGACCGAGATGTGGGCTATGTGCAGGTAAACAATAATTCTTTTCGATTTGGAGTTTCAATAAGATATTCTCTCTTCCCTTACTTTAAAGCTTGGTGGTCTTATCCTTCAATTCAGTCAATGAAAGAGCGTGGTGGTCTCTAAACTCAAGTAGTTGTCTTTGAGAGTAAAGAAAGAGTTTCTACCATGGATATTAGCTGCCTTTCTCTTCTTTGAGCTGATTTTTGATCTGATTTTTACTGGGGGTATTGCATTCAAACCCCGCGTGACTTCTCATGTCGCCTTTTTATATGTGATTATGTTTCAGATGCGTTTGCTGCGTGAAAAGGGGCATTCTGACCTATGTATGCGAACGTACCCAATTACTTGTTGCAGAGTTTCTAATCTATCTCGTTACTTGGATCTGTGTTCAGGGGATGGGGTTCTTAGCAGGCTTGCTGTTACTCTACATGAGTGAGGAAGACGCCTTCTGGCTCCTAGTTGCTCTGCTCAAAGGTGCTGTCCATGCACCCATGGAAGGCCTGTACTTGGTAAGAGCATCTAATATCATGGCAATACCTACCTTCTCCATGGATTTAGAGCAAGAAAAGTATTGAGGTTCTTTTCAAAAGTAAGACCAAGAGTTTTGAAAAAGGTAGCTAAGATTCATGACTTCTCCTTTCTCAATGATGGCTAAAACTAGCTCTAACTTGAGTTTAGAGACCACCAAGCTCTTTCAGCTATTAAGAGTGAGGAAAGAGTAGGTTAAAATTGTAGGCGCTTTGTGTCTTTTTGGTGTTCACAGGTTGGTGTTCACAGGTTGGTCTTCCACTGGTGCAACAATACCTGTTCCAATTTGAGAGGCTGGTGAAAGAGCTGGTGCCAAAAGTGGGGGCTCATTTCGACAAGGAGATGATCAACCCGAGCATGTACGCGAGTCAGTGGTTCATCACCGTGTTCTCTTACTCATTCCCTTTCTCGCTGGCCTTGCGCATCTGGGATGTGTTCCTACACGAGGTAGTTCCCTTCCACTTCCCTTACCCCTCTTGACTACTCTGATCATCTGATTTAGTACTAATTGTTTGTAAATCAATTGGCAGGGGGTGAAGATTGTCTTTAGACTTGGGCTTGCTCTCCTCCGATATTGCCAGGACGATCTAGTAAGTGGTTGCAGATCAGATTATCATTTTGTAATTTCCAAAGTTGGCCTGGTTATATAACAACTCCAGTCTTCTTGTGCCATTCTGCTGTCACCTTTCTCTCCAAATACTATGGTATATACGAAGTGCGTACAATCTGAACCTTCTTCTGCAGGTCAAACTGCCCTTCGAAAAGCTAGTCCATGCTCTTAGGAATTTTCCAGAAGACGCTTTGCAGCCAGATGTTCTTCTCCCATTAGCGTACAACATCAAGGTTGGTTGTTTTCCCCCTGTCTTTCAATGCCAAAGTTGTCTGTGTAGTCACCCAAAGTGTCGGTAAAGGTACCCCTTCTTTTGTTTTTTAGTCCTACTACTCTCTCCTCACTCCTTCCTCTTAATAGCTGGAACTGCTTCGTGGTCTCTACACTTGAGTTAGAAGTAGTTTTAGCCGCCTTTGAGAAGGAAGAAGGAAAGGTTATGTTTGACATAGATTTTCCTGATTAATTGGGAGTTATTTAGGGCTGTTTTTTTTTTTTTTCTGGATGAATATGAGAAAAGAAGTCAAACCTCTTAGTATCTTTGCCTTTGAGAGTGAAGGAGGAGAGGTCATGTCATACCATTTTTTTCCACTATGAGAAAAGAGGTCAGAACTCAAGGTACTCTATTTATACTAAGAAAAAATTCACAATTGCAATGATAATAATGCTGATTTCAGGTTTCCAACAGGCTGGAGGATCTGCGCCAAGAATATGAGCGCATGAAGAAACCTCAAGCAACCCCAGAGAAGACGACTCCTCATAAGTAGTGTAATCTCATCATTATTTTTCATAGCAGAAGAGTTTCGAAATATGGTCCCACTAGGGGTTTATGGTTTAGGCTTTCGGGTTTCGGGTTAACATTGTGCTTAACAAGCCCATAGCTCTCCTACTCCAGATTTCCAAGGTGAAGCTACCCTGGCAATCTGAGACCCTATCCTTGAGTTGGAAAAAAGATGTCTCGACGCTGTATTTTGTATAGCACTTCACCTAACCTGAAACTAGGGTTTTGGCCTGATTTTGGGAGTCAACTCATTTGATGAAACTCTATATGGAGAGAACAAATAATAATACATTTGTTTTTTAGTCATAGCCAATAGAATTACACCAATTCAAGTGATTTCATAATTTTTTTGATGAAATGTGAATTGATTATGAATTTTCAAAGTGTGCTGCCATGTTTAGCCAACGGTGAGCAATAGGTACCCCCCATAAGTGTAGACCAAAAGTAATGTATCATGACTAATAACAAACCTCCATTTAGAGTTGAATGTGTGGTAATGGAATGGAAGTGGGTTGGATACCTCAATTTTATAAGTATCGGTTATGGGTTTTGGTTGGTTATGAGTTTTGGTTGGTTACAAGGGGGTTTACATATTTTATGGAAACATGTTATAGCTTGTCTTGAAAAAGAATGTAAGATTTTTTTTATAAACCTGACTATAATTTTGAAACCAACTTTTGACACCTCTTTCTTCACGTATACTTTATAAATATTTCTAGTATGTTATGACATGTTTTTGTAATCAGTTGTTAAATCAACCCCTGTAAGCCCAATGTCCCCTCGAGGGACATTCTGAGTTTGGGTAAGGTCCTACTATCTCAAATTTAGGCATGATTTTTTGAGATTTTTTATTGAATGAACTTTTCATTTGCTTACCGTAGACATATTTTTTATTAGAAATTTGACTTACCGTTCAAAAGTTACAATTTTTTTTTAATAACATATACAAGTAGTGCAACAATTTAGTGTGCATTTGATATATTTAAGATAATCCTTTTTAAGTTTAAATTAGGGACCGTAGTGCAAAAAGTTGCCATAGAAGGTGATCAAAGTTGTTGAAGGTGTTTAGTATGACCATAAGAAGAGTTTATGTCTCACTTCAAAGGCTAAAATCATTCCATCTGTGTAGTCAAACCCAACAAAATTTTGACCACACACTTATACAATCTTTGTACAAGATCCTACGGTTAAATATGAAAAAAATCGGTTCATAATCATTTTGTGTTGAATACATTGAAACTAGTAGTTTTCAATGGGTTTGGGTGCTAAAATGTTGTGGGTCTTTAGAGATTAAATCAATTTTGATTGCTTTTGGTTGTTTTTTGTAGTGTAGGTATATATCATACAATTACTTGAGTTGGAATTTTATATGATGATAAGAATCTTGACCCCTAACAACCTTTAAAAACACTTCAAATCTTTTTCAACATCAAAAACTAAAAACAATATCTTGTTAAGGTCAAGTATGCACATTGAAAAGTTGGTTCAAATGAAATAAGTACCTTTTCATTGTTACAATAATGTACACTATTTAAATATTACTATTCAAAAACACAATAATGAACATTGTTTGATAAAGAGTTGATGTAATAGTATATAATTATACAATGATGATAATGGTCAAGAAAATGAATCTTTCTATTTTAAATTAAATGTTCTAAATAAATTTATGAGGATCCAATAATATGGGTCTAAACAAATTGTAGATTTAAGAAAAATATTGATTTCATAATTGTAAATCAATCATAATATATTCTATTGGGTATTATTGACTCATGAAAGATTTAGGTTTTTATGGTTTTAATTGGATTTATATTACAAATTAATCCTTCAAGGACAACACCTGCAACCAGGCTTGGGAGATGGTAGGAGTGGATACAATTTATCGTGACTAGCCATTACAAACATCACTATTGTTTGCCCATTAGACTTTGACACACATTGTCACCGCATACGTTGGAAGCGCAAGGATCCGAGGAGCTTAAATTAGGCCACGGATCAAACAAAGATGAAGTTTCAGCCCTCCAAAGTGCAAATTACTCCAAAAGTGACCACCTATGGGCTTCTCTCTTTAAAGGGTTAATAGATTTTTCACAATCTAATTTTGGATTAGCAAATCCTACTTTCTGATACCTTGATGGTTTGAATGATTTTCAAATTCAAACCATTATGCCGTATATAGGTATTTCTGGACTATGAGCTAAATTTTGGACTGTGAAGTGAAATAAAGACCCGGAGATTTCCTGTTAAATGATGTTAAAGCCTAAAATTTAGTGAAGTTAGAGTACTATTCAAGCATTAAATCTAACATTAATGATAGTAAAGAAAGACGTAATGTCTAGAACAACCAAATGACAGGTTAGACTATACTTTAGTCAAAAGTATGCAACCAGATATCTTTGGGTGAATGCTAAAATAGGCTTGACTACAAGAATTGTGTCCTCAAAGAAGAAATAGTTGTACATGTTGTAAATCGCAAGGATGCACATACATAGAATCACATGGGAACTTGAGAAAATTGAGACAGACATGGTGACATAAAACATTCACAATTGATGTATAGAAATTGGAGTTCAGAGTGCACTAGTGGTCACTAGAACATGTAGCCGTATATCATTTGATGAATGTGGATGAAGAGTGCAGTGGTTAATCATTTAGTCGTAAAAAGATGACATACAATACATATACGGTGGTTGTCGCTGTGAGAGACATGTAATCTATGGGGAAGTGGTAGAACTATTTCATTCTACATGCATTACAAATGCCCGCTACCTGTCTAATCTCATGGAAATGAGGTTTCAAATAATAGCTATAGCCTTCCTAGGATTCTTGATGGGAACGAGATTTGCAACAACTCATTGAGGCCACAAATACTCCATTGTTCTTCTATCAATTAAGGCCTTCTTGAAAATGTTAAGAAAACGATAAAAGCTAGGCCTTGCACTTTTCTTCGTGGCATACAGAAACACAATTTGTGATAAGATGGTGGGAGGCAATAAAAATTGGACCACCCCCATCAGCATTTCTGGACGCTGAGAAGGCCATATTGCAACGTTGAAGTAGCGAAACAAGGCTTGAATAATATGTGCCGTCTTATCAAAAGAAGGAAGGTGCGTGGAGCCGAGCTTCGTTGAATCGAGGACCTCGTCGCAACAAAGAGGACCGCAAGGAATATAACTACCACTTGCAAATTGAACGCCACGACTGTAGTTCTTGTTTTGGTTCAATTGGAAATAAACCCAAAGCACCAATTCAGTAAAGGTGGATTCGTTCGCAGGGAAAGATTGTTTATATGAATGCCACATGTTATTGTCACAATTGATTACACACTTGCTTCCTAACTTCTCTTAACAATTACTATCATTCAATTACTCTCTTGCATCACTCTAAACCTAAACATTATCCAATTCTTCATTCTTCATGATCTCATAATCATGTCAATTTCTCTTTTCTTCATTGTAATCTCTGTACAATGTATTCAATAATACGTGATTATCTTTCGTAATCACTTTCAATAACCAATTCTTTCACAGAGATTACAATCTCTTCGCATTCATAATTCCATTCTCTAACTTTTCTATCTTCACAATTCTCATACAATGCTCATAAACTTCACTTCCAATCACACAATCACACTTCCTTAACTCCAATTTCATTAATACTTCATCTAATCACAATCCTACATAAGAAAATAGAAAAATCCAAAGAAAACAAAGAGGTAGCACCAAGCTTGCCTCGGCTTACGACTATCACAGTCTGGCCCCGAATCCATCTTTCACAAAGTCTTTATCCAATAACTGAACCTAACTTCCAGATTCCAAACGTCACATGTTCTTTCACTTCTTAACCAACTTTTCATGTAACTTCCGAATGTTACTACTGAACTACAAAACTAACATGCTAACTGCCAAAACTAATCAATTCTAATCCATAAGTTAACGCAAAAACTAATTACAGATTCTACATAGTCCCAGTTCTAACTGTGCAGCGTCCTCACAAACACAAAACCAAAACCTAAACCTCAATAAGTGCATTAGCATTGTTCGAAATCACCGTCTTGTCCTTGGGCGTAGTGACCTCCTCCTCTTCATCATCTTCATCCGCACCAGTGTTCAACTGGTCTCCCTGTAATTGCTCCGTTAAATCTTCATTAAGCTCACACAATACTCGTACCTGAGCCTCAAGAAGTGTGATCTGCTTGTCCCATTCCTCCAAGATCTTTTGCAATTCTTCGTGCTGAGTCGATACTGGCTCAGTATTGGTTGTCACCGGAACCAATTCTCGCGATGAAACAACACTAACCATAGCTCCCTGTAAAGAATTGACCTTTGTCTTCAATTCTTTGTTCTCCTTCTGCAACTAGTCCCATAAGGATTCCCAATCTATCTCCACTTTCCCCCTCGCAACCACCAAATCCGTTATCTTCTTCTTCTCCTACATCCACTTCACCTGGAGTTCCTTGTGTTCCTGCTTGTTGATTAACTCCATCGACTTGAGTGTCTTGCGCTTTTCAGCCCATTCTGATTCCTTCGCTCTGAAATTGCTCTCCAATCTTCCACACTTGAGAGTATCTTCCGCCACTGTCCGCTCCAATTCACCAATTCTAACCTTATACCCTCCAATCTCTCCCATCCTTAACTCCAATTCTCTCTTCACTTTGGACTCACTATCCAATTTGGTCACTGTCATCTGCAATTGAGTGAGCTGAGCTAAAATTACCTCCTTCAACCCTCCCGACTGTTGCTCACTCCCTGATGGACCAATTCTCTGATAAGGCTCTACCGAAGCTGGTGTTGCCGTAGAAGTACTACCCAAATGACGACCCAATACTTGCAACTGAGGACCAATTTCACGCTGCTCACACCCTACTGCCCTACGACACTTTGCTATACCTGGTGCACCTTCCAATGAGTGAATTGGCACTGAAACTGGTTGCTTCTTCTTCTTCTTCTCCGTAACCGGTACCTCCACCGCTTGCACGTTCTTCTGAGTCCCCTCGTGCTTCAGTCCGTACTTGATCGCTTCACTCACGTAATTGGCGCTCAACAACGTCGTCACCTTTCCCATCTTCCTCTTCGCCTCAAGCTCTGCGTGGATCCTCGTCGCCACAAAAGCTGCCCAATTGAACACCATACCTTCCAATGTTGCTACCGTCAAAAGCAGCAACTTCTTCGCCGTATACGTCGTGTGTGGATTCAGCGCCAATCTCTTCTGCACAAAGCGCATCCACTCTCCCAATTCCGGCGTAAGAGCTTCTCCAATCTTCCATCCTTGGCCCTTCTCAAATGCTTATCTCTTGTCTTAAAGTAATTGCCCGGTACAAAATCCGACTCCAAATCCCCTGACACTGGCAGTTCACCCATCGAAAGATACAAGACCTTGTTCAACACCGTCTCATCTATGCCAATAATCTTGTCCTTCACTACACTTGACCCATCCGAAAGATTGTAATTCTTCTGATACTCCGCTAACAATTCTACATCAATCGGTGGCAAATTCTGCAACATCCATATAATCCCATGCATGTGCGCCTCACGAAAACACTGTTGCTTCTCCTTCGATCAACACACATCTAAACAAATAGGCTCCATATTCGTCACGATGATACACTCTAATGGTGGCAGGGCTTCTTTAGGCCTCACATTGCGCTATCTCTCCTCTCTATTCAAGTGTCTCTTGCTACGCTCCATTGCCATTGTTCACTACGACAATTTTTCTCACAACTATTCTCTCAAACACGCTCCAATTGACACAAACACACAATGCTTACAAGAGTCCCACTTCTAACTTCTACTATGGGTTTGTCTTCTTCCTTCTCACGATACCTCACAATAAATTGACCTACTCCGTTAACTTTGACAGCTTGCATTACCCTAACTGTTTAATTCTCATTAATACCACCTCTTTCTCTCACTTCACACGTACTAATCCATCATCAAAACTAAACTACCTATCGCTCTCTTTAAACAAAACCCGTCCTGGGTTTTGTAATTTGTATTTTTATTTGAAGTCCAATTGCGACTACGTATTATAAAGCCGTAACCAATTTCCATTAATACGGGTAGTAAATTTAGTTCCCATAAAATCTTCCAATTGCACACAACCATTGGAAAATCCTTCAATAACATGATATGGGCCATGCCAACAAACCTGAAATTTGCTTGGAAAGTTTTTAAAACGACTATCATAAAGTAGTACGAAATCATTGGGCATAAAAGACTTTGGCCGTAACTTACTATGATAATAATTCTTTCTCTGTTTTTTAGTAGTTTCCATTGTAAATAAAGCATTTGCACGGATTTCATCCAACTGTTCCAATTTTGCTAACCGGTGTTCTAATGATTTCCGAATCTCCTAATCGAATATCAATAGCAATTCGTAAACTGGGCACTTCCAATTCGATTGGTAAAATTGCTTCTTTCCCATAAACTAATTGAAAAGGTGTAGCATTGGTAGTAATTTTATATGCTGTATAGTACGTCTATAGAGGAGCAAACAATTTGGTGTCCGAATCTGTGCCCACTCCTGAAATTGTCTTCGTTAAAATCTTGTATAAAATACCATTGGTCTTCTCTGTCTATCCATTTGCTCGTGGATGATACGGAGTAGTTTTTCGATGTTTAATCTCATATTTTGTTGATAATGCTTCAATTGTACTATTAATAAAATGAGTCCCTCGATCACTAACCAATTCTTTTGGACATCCAAAACAGGTAATAATATTTTCATATAAAAATGTGGCAACCGTACTAGCATTATTAGTCTTTGTCGCAGAAGCTTCAGCCCATTTTGTAACATAATCAGTGGCTACTAAAATAAAACGTTTTTGTTTAATCTAAGAAGCATGTACAATTGGGCCCACAAAATCAATACCTCATTTTTCAAAAGGTGCTTGGGCAAGAATTGGTACTAATGGCATTGCTGAAGTATCTGTTGGCCGCCCAATTCTCTGACATGGATCACAACGCCTTACAAATTGGTGCGCATCTACGAATAATGTTGGCCACCAATATCGAGCCTGTAAAGCCTTTCGTGCCGTACTGTCTCCAGCAAAATGCCCACCACAACTATCCAAGTGACAGCCTTCCAATATAGTACAAACTTCATGCTGATAAATACAACGACGTAAAATTCCATCCTTACCTTGCTTATATAAAGCTTCTCCAACCATGGTGTATGGTGCACTCTTTAAAATAAGACGGCGTTTAAGTTTCTCCGTAAAATGTAAAGGAAACGTTTGAAATGTTAAATAGTGGATCAACTCACTATATTCCTCGGAAATTA
Source organism: Bryoerythrophyllum caledonicum (assembly GCA_963971425.1). Taxonomy (NCBI): domain Eukaryota; kingdom Viridiplantae; phylum Streptophyta; class Bryopsida; order Pottiales; family Pottiaceae; genus Bryoerythrophyllum; species Bryoerythrophyllum caledonicum. The sequence goes on along the minus strand of OZ020514.1, from coordinate 58,076,452 downwards.
CATCCACTGCAAATAATTGTGCATCAGGTAACGCATCATCAATTGGTTCATTTCTCAATACATTGGTTAAATGGGATAAATGATCAGCATTGGCATGAGCCTTCCCAAGGCGTACATTGATAGTGAAATCAAATTCTTGTAATAACAACACCCATCTTGTAATACGACCGCTCAACTAAGGTTTATTAATCATATATTTGAGAGCATCATGGTCCACATGAAATACAAATTTATAACCAAGCAAATAATGTCTAAACTTTTGTTCAGAATAAATCATTCCCAATGCTTCCCGTTCAGTCGTAGTGTAATTGCGTTCTGCGGCAACTAGTTGACGACTAGCATAGTAAATTGGATGATCAAATCCCTTATCATCTTTCTGGCTTAAAATAGAACCAATAGCTACATTGGACGCATCCACATAAACATGAAATGGGGTTTTCCAGCACGGTGCCACCAAAATTGGTGCACTTGCCAATTTTTGTTTTAAAGTTTTAAAGCCACAGTACATTCTTTAGTCCAAATTGGGTTGGTTTCATCGTTTGGAGGTTTCCTCACAAGATTAGTTAATGGCTGGCAGATAACTACAAACGAATGGATAAATCTTTGATAATAACTGACATGTCCAACAAAACCACTTCCCCCCTTACTGTATCCGGTTGCGGTAAATTTAATATAAGCTTAACTTTATCAGGGTCTGTAGCAATACCAATAGTCGAAACTATATGACCCAATAATTTACCAGAGGGTACCCCGAATTGACATTTGTTCGTATTCAGAGAGATTCCATATTTTGCACATTGCTCTAAACACTTTCCCAAACATTCCAAATGTCTCGCTCGTGAACTAAACTTACAAAAGTCATCTAAAATATCTCCATAGAAATTCTCAAGTACTCCTGAAAAGCTTGTGTCATCACCCGTTGAAATGTGACAGGTGCATTACAAAGTCCAAATGGCATTACTTTGTACAAAAATGTTCCCTAATCCGTTGTAAAAGTAGTCTTCAATTGATCTTCTTTAGCAATTTTCACCTGATTATAACCGGAGAATCCATCTAAAAACGAATAACATTCATGTCCACCTACAACATCTAATATACTATTTGTAAATGGTAACGGAAAATAATCCTTCTTAGTCGCCGCATTCAATTTTCGAAAGTCTTCACAAATACGAATTTTCCCATTCTTCTTTGGAACCATAACAATTGGTGAAACTCATTTGCTATAGGGTACCGGATATATAAATCCCACATCCAATAACTTATCCAATTCTTCTTTAACCAATAATGAGTATTTTGGATTAAGTCGGTGTTGCCTTTGGCGAATTGGTACAACATTATCTTCCAATATGATTTGATGTTCACAGACTTCAGCTCGAATACCCTTCAAATCCGCATATGACCAGGCAAAAGCTGATTTATGCCTCATAAAATAGGAATGCCAAATTGCTTTTTCTTCACCCGTTATACCATCATAAATTCGAATATTTTTGGGATCAGTCTCATTACCCAAGTTCAATGATTGACACTTTGGAGTTTTAAAAACTTCTTGAATAACCTTATGCTTAGTACCAGATTCTTTCATAAAGTCAGACAAATTAGAACTTTCGAATTCAGGTTCCATAAGACTCACTTGATGAACGTCATGCGGATTCATCCAATGTACAATCATATGATTAGAATCATCATTAATAGCAAGATCTACTAAATACTCACCCAATTCTGCACATTGATATTTAACAAGATTACATTCGATGATTACCGGTTTATCAATATGGATGTAATTGAAATCTTCCAATTCATCTTCTAAAGATTCATCTTCACAGTCGGACGTAAATTCAAAATTAGCAACCTGTGTTTTTCCTTGATATTGAAGTGGATACATCTGAATCACAATTTTATCTTTCCCGGCCCCAATTGTCAATGTGCCTCTACCCCAATCATTACGAGCTTTTGTTTGATATAACCATGGCCTTCCCAACAAAATTGGATAAGACAATATTGAACTTTGCACTATGAATACAATGTAATCAATTTTGTAAGCAATGCCCACAATAACTGTATCAATTCCCCTTAGTGTACCCATAGGTTTAACTCGACTGGAATCTGTCATTTGTAATACTACTGTTGTAGGTAACAATTGGTCCAAACCCAATTCATCCATTGTATCAGCGTTCATCAAATTTACACTAGATCCACCATCAACTTGTACACCTGGAACTAGCACACCATCAATAGAAACATCAATGGTTGGAGCTCTTGAATTGGGATTCAAACTGACTTATCTAATTTCCTTATTACGGGATCTGCGTCAAATTAATGACAAGTTTAATGTGGTACGACAATCCGGTGCAATTGCTAATAACTGTTTCATTGAAATTGCAGGTTGAATTGTACTTAAGTCCTTTAAAATATCATACGGCTCCATATTGGTCGTAATACCCAATGTCCGTTTCTTCTTTCCAACTTTAGGTTCTATTACTGGTAAATTGGTCTTTCCAATCTTTAGAACTAGTTCCTTAACTGGTTTCGGCAAAACCCGTAACATTGGTTTGTCAACTGGGACAATATTGGTTTTTTGGGAATTGGTGAAGGGTCCAATATAGTGGTTGGATTGGTATGGATGTTCACCCTCGGTATTGGAATTGGTCCACCATTCGGAATTGGTATTGGTTGCTCTTCATCTATTGGTTTTTCCAATGTTGGACTTGGTTCGATATTTTTTTGCTGATTTCTTGTAAGTACAGCTTGGACTACTTTCACTCTATGCACTGGTGATTCTTGGTTGGTCTTAGGACTCTCTTCCACAATTTGTACTGCAGTTGGCATCTGCTGATCCCTATTATTAAATAGAGTATTACATTGATAATATTGATGACTGGACTGCTTATAATTTCCGCAAACTGGAGCATATTCTTGTATAAATTTTGGATTTGGGCAATCACTAGCATAATGTCCTAATTGCCGACATCGAAAACAACGAACTATCTTTCTTCGTGAACCACATGACATATTGGGCGTCTCAACGGGTATATAGCGAGTAGGCTGATTCCATGTAGCTTCAGTAAAGGATCTTGGTTGACCACTTGCAATAATTGTTGTATTGGACTGTTGATTTAGCATAACTTGGAAATTTTCTTGTTGGTTGTTGCCACAATTTGGCATATTGGCCCGATAATTCGGATTAAAATTTGGATTTTGAAAATTTCCACCACCTCTATTTTGTCGACTGGAACAATTGTCGTTCCAATTCCCCATATTTCTAGTTTGCACTTGATTCACGTCCCACTGAGTCGGTTGAATCATTGTCTGAGTGCCAAATTGCGGTTGACCATTTGAATACCAACATTTAGCGGTAGGATGTTTTCCACCGCAACACTTGGATTGTACTCTCGTTTGTCGTGGTGACGGACATTCCGTATCGAAATGACCCTGCCCCTTACAATTATTACACCATACATTGGGTCTTGTATTAGTAGGCTTCTGTCGTTTTTCCTTATCTTTGGCCATATTAACCGCCAATTCCTCCATTTTCTTCGTAAGATTTAATAACAACGTCTCATTCGAATTTGGTACAATGGATGAAGTTGATAATTCATGTTGGGGATAAGTCAATGTTGGAGCATACGGTACTACTGCTGCGGGAGGTACTGATTGCAACGGTGTCGCATTGATTACTCCTTGTGAATTGGCACTTCTTTGAGCCGCATTCACAGCCCATGGATAACTTCCTACTAACATAATTCCTCCTTGTACTTGCCGATTCACCGAATTGGAAATCATTGTGGGGCCTACAAGCAACAATTGATTATAATGGCATTCTTCCCATATCTTTGCACGTTCTAAAGATGCTCCTACGGTAACTGGTTGAGCCTCCTTTACAAACATTTTTAATTTCTGTGGATTTAAACCATTCATGATTATTGACAATATAAATGATTCAGGCATTTGATTATTCGGCCATTTGCGAAGGATATCGACAACTCTCCCATAATATGACTCAATTGGTTCGCCTAAGAACATTTTGCTTGTCATCAAACTTTCTCGAAGCCGATTTTTAAAACCGATTGACCTAAAATGTGTTAGAAAAGCATTTTCAAAGCTTCCCAATTGGGAAATTGACCTACTGATTGACGATTATACCATTCAAATGCCGTATCTTTTAACCTGGCTGGAAACCATCTCAGCCATATATCTTCAGTTCTTCCATTATTGGCTACACACACTATGAATTGTGACAAATGATGATCTAGATCTGAATCTGGCCATCCACTAAATGTTGGCAATGCCGCAACACTTGTGGTGCGATCTCCTACTGCTCCCTTTGCTACCGCAATTGGTACTTCAGGTGCTGCCTCAGCCATTGGTTGTATTATTGGTTTTCTTCCAATTTCTATTCGAATACTCTTTCTTCCTTACTTTTGGTTTTATTTGAACCTTCGTCTGAAGAACTATCACTTGTTTCTAATCGTTCTGGACTCTTACTACGTCCACTTCTGGAACACAAAAATGATGTCACTCTCCTAAATTTTTCTCGTTGAATACTTTCTCGTGATTTTCGTAACGAATCTCTTGAGCACAATCTATTGTATCTATCTTTGATCTGTCGATTCCTTCTTTGTAAATTATCTTCATTATCACTACTCATAATCCTTCATCTCTTCCATATATAATCTATAACACGCCAATTTACACTCCATAAAATTATAACCGAAGACCGGTTCTTTTAATTTATATTTATATTTTATTTAATCAATTCTTAACATTTCATAATAAAATCCATCCCCGGCAGCGCCAAAATGTAGTTCTCGTTTTGGTTCAATTGGAAATAAACCCAAAGCACCAATTCAGTAAAGGTGGATTCGTTCGCAAGGAAAGATTGATTATATGAATGCCACATGTTATTGTCACAATTGATTACACACTTGCTTCCTAACTTCTCTTAACAATTACTATCATTCAATTACTCTCTTGCTTCACTCTAAACCTAAACATTATCCAATTCTTCATTCTTCATGATCTCATAATCATGTCAATTTCTCTTTTCTTCATTGTAATCTCTGTACAATGTATTCAATAATACGTGATTATCTTTCGTAATCACTTTCAATAACCAATTCTTTCACAGAGATTACAATCTCTTCGCATTCATAATTCCATTCTCTAACTTTTCTATCTTCACAATTCTCATACAATGCTCATAAACTTCACTTCCAATCACACAATCACACTTCCTTAACTCCAATTTCATTAATACTTCATCTAATCACAATCCTAAAAAAAAAAATAGAAAAATCCAAAGAAAACAAAGAGGTAGCACCAAGCTTGCCTCGGCTTACGACTATCACAGTCTGGCCCCGAATCCATCTTTCATAAAGTCTTTATCCAATAACTGAACCTAACTTCCAGATTCCAAACGTCACATGTTCTTTCACTTCTTAACCAACTTTTCATGTAACTTCCGAATGTTACTATTGAACTACAAAACTAACATGCTAACTGCCGAAACTAACCAATTCTAATCCGTAAGTTAACGCAAAAACTAATTACAGATTCTACAACGACTATCCAATTAGGAAATGAACATTGGAGGAAAGACAAAGAAGAATGCGCGGGTGCAAAACGATGGGAATGAAACCGGAGATCTCCGGACGCATAAGAGGAAGTGCGACCTTTAACGGAATTACCAAAGATATCAGGAAGCATAAAAGGATGTGGGACATAGCAAGCCATCAATCGGAGATCTCCAGAAAAACATCGCTTAAGAGAATCCCTATTGAGGGAGGTATTGCGGTCTAAAACTTTTCGTGGACAATACTGAATTACGAAGTCTATGGGCCAAAACACTTGCACGAACACTTCAAAGAAAGAACCTCTACAAATTCCATTACTTACAAAGAAAGTTGTTTACAGAATTGAAGCCTAATTATCCTATGAACAGTTATAGTTTTGCATTTTTGAATAGTATGTCCTTGAGGATTCACAGTTACAAAAATGTCCCATGCTTTAACACTTTCTAAGAGTGTGTCGTAGAGGATTCACAATTACGAAAAATGTCCTACGCACTAAACAGTTATAAAAAATAGGTCCCAAAGATTTCACATTCACAAAAGGTTGTCGAAGATTATGAAAGAAAACAGAATGCCCTAAGGCAACAGAATTATGTCGGGTACCATGCTAAAGACCAACGGGTTAGATTTTTTTACTAGCTAAATTGCCATGAGGAAGAAGATTTTGTCTATCGTAGTCGGGAACATCCTCATTTGAGGATAATAGTCCTTCGAGCCATGGCTTGAAGGTGGAGACGAAGAACGTGTCATGAGATTTTCCATACCAAGTTGGCGAGTGAACACTGCTGAAGGGATTGTTAAGGACATCCTTGAGCGGGGTATTGTCCACGAGCAAAACATCCATGGGAGACTTGGACATTAGCGTTTTATTATAAACAATCAGGTTCTTTATAAAAATTGGCTTTTAAAGAAGAGCGGGAAAAACATATCATGATTTATAGCAATCTTTTGTGTCAGGTCAACTACATCTTCCAAAATGTGAGCACCCTTTGATCGCACCTCTTTAATTAGTTCCACCATATTCTTCTTGAAGACAGTGCTTCGGAAATAGATAGTAGACTTTTCCACGACCCAGTCGAGAAGAATTGTACAACTAGGCCTTAGTCTAATGTCCCTTGGATAACCCTTTGTCAGGATCGGCGCATAGAGGTGTTTGTCTAGGTGGTATTCGGCTAGAAACCACCCAGAGAGTTGTGAAGTTACTGGAGAGCCAAAGACTTAGCGCTAATGGGAGATTAGGGTTAGGGTTAGTGCCGCGTGGCGGCTAGGGCAACGGTGGTGTCTTTTGACACTACATCTCGCGACTTGGAACTCGGATGACCTCCACATGTGGTTGAGGGAGACTCATCTTTCTCAAGTTGAGTCTCCCACGTAATGAGGTGAGGGTGTGTGGGTGTTGCACATCATTAGCCTTATCAAGATCATGTTTTGACTTTTGAAGAGTGGCATGGACTCGACTTATTGTGATTTGTGAGTGTTTATCACTTGTCTATTACTTGAGAAAGATCATGTTGTGGAAATGGGTGTGGCCGCAACATTATTATACATCTACTAGGGTTTTGTGGGCGTTGTTCAAAACTCCTACATTCGCACTAGAGTTTTCTGTGATCAGGGGAAGCACGGAGAGTGTGCATGGAGTGTGCAAGAAATCCTTAGAAGGAGCGAGTTCAGCGTCTCGCCATCGCCATTTGTGAGCTGGATCTCACCCGTCCTGTGGCGGACGTGTTGGAGAGCTGGCCCGAGCAACTGGAAAACGAGGATCTCGCGGTGGTGTTGGGCAGCATCGGGCGAGAGAATTGGCGGCGCGTGCTAGAACTCTACGAGTGCTAGGCAGGGTCAACCAAGTGAACGCTGCCGGAGCTGGACGACTTGAACCCGGTGTTCTATCGTGCAACAGTTCGAGGAGTCGTGTGGTGCACGCCGGAGAACAAGCGTGCGTGGGGAGCTCGTGCCGGAGGACGTCATGCTGCACAAGAAGGTGGTCCTGGCGTGAGAGGCGTGCGGTAACGAGAAGAAGCAGACGGCGATCCAGGAGCAGATTCTGGAGTTGGACGGAGGTCGGCGGTGGCAGCAGGGCGCACGTCTGCGCTGTGACGGAGGCCTTCGAGTCTGAGGTTCTCGATGTGGAGAAGAAGCAGCAGCAGGCGCCCGTCAAGAGTGCCAAGCCCAAGACTGGCGAGGCCGCATTGCTCTTGAAGCGTGACAGGACAAGGGCGAAGAGGTACTTGGAGATTCAGAAACTGAGAGGGAAGAAAACGGAGTACGACCCTAATACGGCAGTGCAGCGCATCAAGGACTTCCGGCTTCGTGCCAACACGGGACGTGGAGGGGTAGTGAGTGCGGGTCCAGCAAGAGCCGCCGAAACTATGACGTCACAAGTGCAAGGCTAAACCGGAGTAGCTTTGTCCGTGTACGTCTGTGTACACACCAGGAAGCACTGTCGGCACACCCACGAGGATTGGTAGAGACCAAGCGGTGCCCTTAGACCAGTTCTCGGCGTGGGCAAAGAAGTAGGGGAAGGTGTACCAGACCTTAGAGGAGTGCGGGCACCGCTTCCAGGTGTGGAAGGACGACTTGGCCCATACAGTACTCAGCTCGAGCAGTCTTCAGCTGCAGAGAATACTTGGTGTACAGTGGGGTCCAAAAATAATTCGATTTTTTTTTGCTTATGTACGTTTTCACACTACACTGCTGCCAACTTTGGCGCCTTCCTCAGGGCTGAAAATTTGTCCATTTACCATGAAATTTTTGGCACAAGACAATTTCTATGTTAAAAAAATGTGTGCCAAATTTCAAGTCTAGATGATGAATTCAAAAAAAGATATTCAAAATCTACCAAGATGTGTAGTTGTGAGCCATTCAGAGCTGCCAACTTTGACATCCTCCCTAGGGTTGATTATTTTTTAATTTACCTTGAAATTTTTGTCACAAGATCATCTCTATGTTTGTAATAAGTGTGCCAAATTCCAAGGCCACATGAAGAATAACAAAAAGGATATTCAAAATTGTTTCTCATAACTACATATTTTGGTAGATCTTTGAAGATGGTTATTTGTATTCATCTTCTGGCCTTGAATTTTTGCACACATGTCATCAACATGGAGATGATCTTGTGCCAATAGTTTCATGGTCAATTAACAAATTTTCCGACCTAAGGAGGGTGCCAAAAATGGCAATAGTGAAATGCTTTGCCTAATTGTTTCTCACAACTACACATGTTTGTAGATTTAGATTTGTTTCTTTTCTTTTGTGGATCTTTTGGACTTGAAATTAAACACACGTATAATCAACATAGAGATGGTCTCATGTCCAAAATATCATGGGAAAAAATAAAAAATTGAATCCTTGGGAGGGTGTCAAAGTTGGCAGCTGTGAAACTTTTCTTACAACTATCCCATGTTGGTAAATCTTGGATATCTTTTTTTGTATAAATCTCTTGGCCTTGAAATTTGGCGCACATGTTTTCAACATAGAATTGATCTTGTGCCAAAAATTTCATGGTAAATTGACAATTTTTCAGCCCTCAGAAGGGCGCCAACGTTGGTAGCAGTGTAGTGGATACGTACATAAGCAAAAAAAATTCGAATTATTTTTGGACCCCACTGTACAAGAGTCCTCTTCTTTGGTAGAGTGGGGACACATTGTGAAGAGTTGCCAAACTGAGCCGGAGTCGAACGACGATCTAGTGGCTCGCTGCTGGTGGAGTTACTATAGGTGACGAAGCTTGGGCGTTGGGTGGAGGACGGACGCAACAACTTCCTGGAGGACGAGGTGAAGGTCCGCGCGTTCGAGAGCGGTTGCAGGATTTGCAGAGGCGCTAGCGGCAGAGTTTTAGTTTCTTGCAGGAAGTAGTGGTGTGCTGCTACTGTGCGCGTTCATGCCACGTCTCGTTCATTTCACCATTGAAGTTCGGTACCTGCAGAGCAACGTAAAGCGCCGGAGTGATACAAAGATTACCAGCGCCAAACTTGGAAGTCTAGTGAAGCGTGGAGGTGCTCATTGCAACCGGGTGAGTGGTTGACAATTAGGGGTTTCCTAAATCTCAATTGAATTCACTTATAGTGTCGTCTGAATTTTTGGTGTTTTGGTGATGCGATAGGGCTGCCAAAATTTTGTTAGAATTCGATAGTGCAATTGTGTGAAGGTTGTTCAATTGTCTCCATGTGGGAATGATACATGCTTGAGCACCTTTCAGTGCATTTATCCTAGAACTTTGTGTAGGTTTAGAGAAAAGCCAGCTTTTTTTATGTAGCATTACAAGGCTTTGATTGGATTTAGGGTTTTCTCTAGGAGTAGCTAGTGGTAGCTATTTGGAGGCCCAGGACTACAACAAGGTAATGTATCCAGACTCATGTTGGGAGGGGATAGTCGGTTGCTTGGGGGAGTGACATATTTGTATGATACATCGTGTGTTTGTGAGAGTGTACGGTGAATGTGTGGGATAGTGGGTGCCATGCTCACCCTCTTCTTGCCCTATATCATCTTCGGGCAATGATTGGTGGGATCATGGGATGGTGAGTGACATTGTCACTTTTTTCTTTCATTTGCATTGGAAATTTAGGTGGTGGGGATGCTTGACTAAGGCTTAAAGTTTTTTCATTCAAAATTGTGCAAATTCAAGTTGTGCGTCATATGAGTTGAGCCACGAGCAATGCACATTACATTGAAATGTGATAAGATCTTAGTTTTTCCCCTTCTTAAATTAGGTTTAAAATCCATTGTGAGCTCATTCCATGCAATCATGCTAAAAGGATGAATTGTATTAAGGTTATGGGACAAGGATAGTGATGGCAGCAAGTAGAAATCAAATAAATCTAGTACGTCTAAGGTAGAGATTAGTAGTGAGACATTGATTCACTTGATTTCATGTCTCCAAGACTTGCATCTAAAAGCCTCACCTTCTTAGGCCAGTTGCAGTGGTAGAGAGTTTGAGTTATCCCTGTGGCCAAATCTCGCACCGAGTCCCAGGACTTACGCAAGCTAGGCACCTAAGTGTTGAGTGAGAAATTCGTGTAGTATTGGACCTCACTCGGTGGTGTACGCAAAGTTCGGGCACTTCGGGCTAAGGAGAGTGTCGTTGCACCCTTTTGTCGTGCTCGAGGACAAGTATAAGCTAGAAACCTTGTCATTGGAGAGAAGGCAATTGTCTTGAGGAACGTTGTGTCAAGGTATGCCGTGGAAGCGGAAGATTTCCACCAGGGAAATAGATTGCCCACTTTGTCCCTCATCTTTACGGAGTTTGAGAGTGAGGGCTTCCTATTTCACACTACGTGTCAGTGGCAAGTAGATACGTGGCGAGAGCGTGCTAGCAACGTGTGGGATATTCCCACTATGGAGATATTGCATTGAGAGGTTCTAGCGACCATCTATGCTCCAACGATGAAGGGTACGTACGAGGCGTGGCGCTTCTTTGATTGATCGTGCCAGTTGACAACTTGGTGGGATGGAAAGGGCCGGGGTTCACTAGGAGGAACACCTTTTTTGTAGTAGGTGTTGGCGAGCGAGATAAGTCTACAAGAGAGGTCGAGAGCCAACCTCAGGAGATAGAAGAAACAATTCCACCACCATTCATAGAAGAAAGTGAGTTTGTGGTAGAATCTTTGGCACGTAGTGTACGATCTCCACCAAGAAAGCCTTTGCAATCATATTTTGATTGAGAGGAGATGAATTCACCATATGAAGGAGGTGGAAAACGAGGGGTGCGATGATTTTTGGGTGCTACGGGCACTATTGAAGTGGATGACTTCAAGAGGGAGTTCACCATGAAGTGTAAACTGCAGAAGTCTCGCAACCCCAACTTCAACCCTAACATGGTGTGGAAGGCGTTATTTGGGTGTCTAGAGGGAGCTCCATTGGCGGATTATGGAGAATTCGAGGCGGCTCACGTCATAGAGATATTGGCATGGACGAATTTCTATGCACCGATTTACGCGGATGTATTCGGTGGAGCGCCAAGTATGCCATCACTTCTGTAAAAAAAATAAAAAATGGGGGAGGGCATGAGTAGTGCCGAGGACTTGAGCCAACCGATAGAAACGGTGGCTATTCCACCTCCGTTTAATCCTACAGCCGTATTCTTCACTCAGATCCGTCGAAAGTATCAAGGTCAACGAGCGGATAAGATGAAGGCATTGACGTCTTTTGCGCGAGAAGGAGATGAGTCCTTGCGGGGAGCTCATGCGAGATTGCGGAGACTGATTTCTACTACTCACGGAGCAGGAAGTGGTGCAGCACTGGTACAACAACTTGGAGAAGGAGTTGAAGACCTTAGTTTGCAATGAGGCATTGCAATTGGGCGAGCCACCGACTTTGAGATTTGTGTTCGAGACTTCCGAGAGAATTGATATCAAGGTTGTCGTACTGGACGGACGTCCAGTTCGCCCGTCCGGTAGAGCTCTAGCCCATCCGATACAGTCAATATAGGGTTGCCATATCCGCAAGATAAAAAACAGCCGACGTAGCAGCCACGTATGCACTAGAGTGCTGCCACGTAAGATTTAGACTAAAAAAAATGGATAGTAGACTATATAAAATGGTATATTAGGCGCGAGGACGTCGCCGCCTCTAAATGGTAAGGGCAGAGACGTCCCCGATCTAAAATAGCAGGGGCGGAGACATCCCTGCCCCTCCCCGCCCAATTTTAATATAAACAACTTTGAATGGCCATATCTCCCTCAAAAATATTCCAAATTAAGCATATGAGATGTTTTTTCGCATCTACAAAACATTTAGATGTCAAAACATACATCAAACGCTTGATTTGGGCTATTTTGAGCGAGTTATGCACATTCAAACTTTCTAATTTCAAAATTAGGTGGGGATGGGGTGGGGACGTTAGGGGCGAGGACGTGAGGGTGGGGACTCAATCCTTTGAAGGTAGTAGAGAAACAAAGTTGGGCAAACTCCATTCTCGCCTTGACAAAGGCCTTCCTTCTTCCCATGCGTTGAAGAACTATATTTATATTGTAAATTTAGTTTTCCTTCCAACTTCTAGGGAAGGACATGATTGCCGTGATGATTGAGGAATGCAAAGATCTTGTCAGGACCAAATATAGCAGCTCTTTGTTTTAAATGGTTCCTCCAAGGCATGGAAAGGAGGATGACCACTGCTAAGGCGAGAATGAGGTTTGTCCAACTTTGCTCCCCTACAACCTTCACCGGATTGTGTCCGCAACGTCTCCGCCCACACGTCCCCGCCCCTAAATGGCAGGGGCGGAGACGTCACCGCCCCTCTCCGTCCAATTTTGAAATCAACAACTTTGAATGGCCATATCTCACTCAAAAATATTCCAAATTAAGCACATGAGATGTTTTTTAGCATCTACAAAAAATTTAGGTGACAAAACATACAAACGCTTGATTTGGGTATTTTGGACTGAGTTATGCCGATCCAAACTTTTTGATTCCAAAATTAGGCGGGGATGGGGCGGGGACGTGAAGGCGAGGACTCAACCCTTTGAAGGTAGTAGAGAAACAAAGTTGGGCAAACTCCATTCTGGCCTTGGCAAAGGCCTTCTTTCTTCCCATGCGTTCAAAAACTATATTTATATTGTAAATTTAGTTTTCCTTCCAACTACTAGGGAAGGACATAATTTTCGTGGTGATTGAGGAATGCCTTGATCTTGTCGGAAGCAAATATAGCGGTTGTTTGCTTTAAATGGTTCCATTGGACTTGCGAAGATAAAGAAGAAGAAGAAAATGAACTACGGTCTTATAATGGGACCGGCGTGAATGTAGTGTTTGTTTATTCTCTTCACTAAGCATATGGCCACGGGACATAGGCTAGTGTGTATAGAACTACTTCCCCCTCTCGAGGATAAACACTTTTCTACTCTAAGTGCTTCCCTACACTAATTGCATTAGAGACAACCGACATGTGATCTCCCCCAAGGACTTTGTGGGTTCTCATACAACGAAGCCGTGGGACCCCCCACCATAATTGGGTGGACTATGGTGGTACTTGAATTAGAATGTTGTACTACACTATAAACAACAAATTCTTTTTGACATTTTCAAAGAAGGTAATATTCTTTGCACAAGTGAAACCTCCTTTGTTATCGACGGACAAATACCATTGAGCAATGTAGTTTAGAGGTAAAGACGTGTTTTTAAATGACTCATCTTAAGGTCATATTCAAATTTATGTAGCATAATGTCGAATCATCCAATGTTTATATATCTCTTGTGTAACAACCCTTTATCTTTATTTTACAAAGGAATTACGCAACTTAACTTTACAATGGAATTATTTAAACATGCAATGAGAGGAAAATATATAAATCCCCAAACATAAGGGGTAGCGTAAGCTTCTAACCACGGAGAAAATGTACAAGTTACCCAACAATAAAATGTTCCATGAGTGCCTCACAATATATTAGGATTGTACCACTTATTAAAAAATATATTGTTTATGCAGCCCTCCAACCGTCCCATTAATTCATCTATAGACTTTCATAAAAAGATACACTCTTTTCATCCATTAAGAAATAGTGAGAACCTAAATCAATAGAATCTACCATTCAAATTTTGTACCTATTTTTTCCATGATATTTTGTATGTACCAATTACATAGTTCTTTGACATTATATCTAATTATATATTACTTATAACTATATTTCACACTTTTAAAGCAGTGTATGTTATGTGTACTTTCTATATAAAATTTATCCTAAGTGAATATATTTGCCCCTATTTTTTTATTGTACGTAGTTTCTACAATTTTTGCCAATGGCCCTTTCAAGGTTACTTTTTTTTCCAACTTCCCCAAAATGTGTAAACGTGTTTTATTTGGGTTAAAATGTTTTTTTACAACAAAGAAAATACTTTGTTTGTGGAATCTTAGAAGAAGGTAATACTCTTTATATATAAGTATTCTACAATTGAATCCAATTGACAAATTGTAGAGTCCCCACCCTCACGTCCCAACCCCTAACGTCCCCGCCCCTTCCCCGCCTAATTTTGAAATCAAATAGTTTGCACGTGTTAGAGAACTAGAAGTGAAACCATTTAATATCGATGTAAAAATATATTCTCTATGTTCCAAATATAATACATATATGAAGAGCAACAAATATTAAAAAGGAAACGTAATAGTTTCCATTTGAACATAAAAAAATTGACATTCCCAATTTATAAATACGGCATATATATATAGTACAAAACAATGTCAAAATTTTATTTATTTAGGAAAAGAATTTCATACAAACCATATAAAGTTCTATCGTTATTGTATATAGACATGAGTTCAAGAAAGAAGTTAAAAGTTATGTTCTATATTGCTAGAAATTTTGCTAGAGCTTCTATTCACATTTATTATTTTGTACATCTATATGTAAAATAAAAAACATTTGGTCTTGTGTCTCTCTCCCACATCCATTGCTTTTACAATAGACATCTTCAATGTGACCTTTTGAAGGTGTCACCCTTAGAAGCAAAGCCTTTTAGAGTTTCATCTAACCTTCGCAAGGTTTAATCAATTTAAAGTTAAATTGGCACCATTTGGTAAGAAGTGTAGTGAAGCAACCACTTTGACTTTGGAACATTGTGGCCTTCAGAGGATGCTTTTGGATGCACCATCTTTCTCTCGGGTTGAATTAGGTGATAAATAATCATAACTCCAACAATTTAGAAAAAATATTATTCAACCACCCTATGCTTATGAAGAGTAATTCGTGGATTGTTCCAAAGGGGTGTTACACAAGAGATATATAAACATTGGATGATTCGACATTATACTTCATAAATTTGAATATGACCTTAAGATGAGTCATTTAAAAACACGTCTTTACTTCTAAACTACATTGCTCAATGGTATTTGTCCGTCGATAACAAAGGAGGTTTCACTTGTGCAAAGAATATTACCTTCTTTGAAAATGTCAAAAAGAATTTGTTGTTTATAGCGTAGTACAACATTCTAATTCAAGTACCACCATAGTCCACCCAATTATGGTGGGGGGTCCCACGGCTTCGTTGTATGAGAACCCACAAAGTCCTTGGGGGAGATCACATGTCGGTTGTCTCTAATGCAATTAGTGTAGGGAAGCACTTAGAGTAGAAAAGTGTTTATCCTCGAGAGGGGGAAGTAGTTCTATACACACTAGCCTATGTCCCGTGGCCATATGCTTAGTGAAGAGAATAAACAAACACTACATTCACGCCGGTCCCATTATAAGACCGTAGTTCATTTTCTTCTTCTTCTTTATCTTCGCAAGTCCAATGGAACCATTTAAAGCAAACAACCGCTATATTTGCTTCCGACAAGATCAAGGCATTCCTCAATCACCACGAAAATTATGTCCTTCCCTAGTAGTTGGAAGGAAAACTAAATTTACAATATAAATATAGTTTTTGAACGCATGGGAAGAAAGAAGGCCTTTGCCAAGGCCAGCATGGAGTTTGCCCAACTTTGTTTCTCTACTACCTTCAAAGGGTTGAGTCCTCGCCTTCACGTC
The DNA here is from genome assembly GCA_963971425.1 of Bryoerythrophyllum caledonicum. Taxonomy (NCBI): domain Eukaryota; kingdom Viridiplantae; phylum Streptophyta; class Bryopsida; order Pottiales; family Pottiaceae; genus Bryoerythrophyllum; species Bryoerythrophyllum caledonicum. The sequence continues at coordinate 58,060,434 of OZ020514.1, read as the reverse complement.
CCCGCCCCATCCCCGCCTAATTTTGGAATCAAAAAGTTTGGATCGGCATAACTCAGTCCAAAATACCCAAATCAAGCGTTTGTATGTTTTGTCACCTAAATTTTTTGTAGATGCCAAAAAACATCTCATGTGCTTAATTTGGAATATTTTTGAGTGAGATATGGCCATTCAAAGTTGTTGATTTCAAAATTGGGCGGAGAGGGGCGGGGACGTCTTCGCCCCTGCCATTTAGGGGCGGGGACGTGTGGGCGGAGACGTTGCGGACTCAATCCGGTGAAGGTTGTAGGGGAGCAAAGTTGGACAAACCTCATTCTCGCCTTAGCAATGGTCATCCTCCTTTCCATGCCTTGGAGGAACCATTTAAAGCAAAGAGCCGCTATTTTTGGTTCCGACAAGATCTTTGCATTCCTCAATCATCACGACAATTATGTCCTTTCCTAGAAATTGGAAGGAAAACTAAATTTACAATATAAATATAGTTCTTCAACGCATGGGAAGAAGGAAGGCCTTTGTTAAGGCGAGAATGGAGTTTGCCCAACTTTGTTTCTCTACTACCTTCAAAGGATTGAGTCCCCACCCTCACGTCCTTGCCTATAACGTCCCCACCCCATTCCCGCCTAATTTTGAAATCAGAAAGTTTGGATGGGCATAAATCACTCAAAAATAGCCCAAATCAAGCATTTGAGGTGTGTTTTGACATCTAAATGTTTTGTAGATGCGAAAAAACATCTCATATGCTTAATTTGGAATATTTTTGAGTGAGATATGACCACTCAAAGTTGCTGATTCCAAACTTGGGTGGGGAGGGGTGGGGAGGGGTGGGGAGGGGTGGGGACGTCTCCGCCCCTGCCATTTAGGGGCGGAGACAACCCCGCCCCTAATGTCCCTGCCCCTTCCCCGCCTTCTTTTGGAATCAAAAAGTTTGGATGGGCATAGCTTACTACAAAATATCCGAAATCAAGTGTTTGAGGTGTGTTTTGACATTTGATTTTTTTGTAGATGCCACGAAACATCTCATACGCTTAATTTGAAATATTTTGAGTGAGATATGGCCATTCAAAGTTATTGATTCTAAAATTGGGCAAGGAGGGGCGGGTACGTCTCCGCCCCTGACTTTTAGAGGCGGGGATGTCCCTGTCCTAGCGCCACCGTGGCGTGACACGTCTGAATGTGACGTGTCTATTACAGTAAAAATTTCTTACTGCAAGAAATTATTGGGCGCACTTTAGACAATTCCTCTGAATCATCCGCTCGTCCGGTTGTCTCGTCTGATCACCCCAACCCGTCCATTATGACAACTGTCGTAGTTTGTAGAGTCAATATTCCTCCGGAATGCACTCAATTGTCACTAAGTACTTCCAAAGTAAACCACTCCGGTTTCGTTTCCACAGAGATCTTTTAATCCTTTCAGACTCTCAAAAACAACTAAGCTATCAATCACCTAGGTTAGCCCTTATATTCAGTAATGTATCCGGATCCTTCCAGATTCCGGAACTCATACAAAGCTTGCCGGAACTAGTTTCCGGGAAATATACACAGTAGTTTCTGGAAATGGTTTCGGATAATCTAGAGGGTAGTTTGATTTACCTCTGTTCCTCTTAGAGAGTCTTCCGGAAGGTTTAAACGAGTGACCGGAAGGCCACTGATCCTATTTTGTGTAAGTGGCCGGATTCCCCACTGCCTTGTGACTTTAAGTGGCTAGACACCCACTGTCTCAGAGTTTAAAGTGACCGGACAACCACTTTCCCTATTCTACTAACCGGTGATGGATTGTTGCTACTAGACTTATACTCTCACGACATCCGGAAGGCCTTCCGGACGCGGTTACGCAGAGACAAGTCCGGACTACAACGATGTTTCGGTAGCACTGTTGTAGCCCTCCGGAGAAAGTGATATAGTTTACTAGGGATGACTCCTTCTAGACTCACGTAACAGGCTTTTTCCTATTGTGGGGGTAAACTCCGGCTTTTGACCGGAGTCCGAGTTTACACGGATTCTTCCGTGCCCTAGAGACTACCAAGAACACCTCTGCATTATATCTTTTCCTCTCCTGGATTCTTCCGGACCCTGGAGGTGACCAGGAACACCTCTACAATCCCCTCCAACTCTTCCGGGCGCTCCCCTAATGTGAATCCTGACCGGCTCACTCCTAAGTACGATCAAATACCACTCTCTTCAAAGGAACTTCCACAACAAGTACTACAACAACGGATCTTGTACCTTACAAAGAAAACAACTCTCGTTACAAGAACTAGGTAGCAAATCTAGTAAAAGTTCCGAAATATATTCTACGTGAAGGAAAACAAGACGATGAGTTTTCTAAAACTCATCTACTAAGTACTACAAATTTTCCTAATCTTATCTACAAGAAATCCGGAGGATCTTATCCCTAAAAACAAGGATCTTATCCCTAAAAATCCGGGAAAGTGAATCTCAGATCCTATTTTCCCGGGTCCGGATTCCGGACATCCGAAAAATACGCTAAAGTCCGGAAGTTACAAAAAGGTCTTAGCTTCCGGATTAAGTAGCCGGGTGCAATTCTGAGCCCCATCATTAATCGCTACCTAATCTTTATCACTAAGCTGCTCCTACTTCTAAATCTAAAACCTATCTAAGGGGGTGATCCAACACTCTTGAATTGGGGACTGGTACGCCTCGTGGAAACCTCCGCCTTGGACTTGCTGGCTCTCCTCCGCTAAGGCGTCGTAGCTGCCGGAGCCTCCTGTGATCCGGCTCCGGAAGTTGGTACCGGTGGTGCTGCCGGTGGAGTTGGATCGGTGGTGGTCTTCACCACAATAGTCTCTGGAGCTTCAGAGAAGCCCTGGAACTGGGCTCCAGGACTGGAAGGACCTGTCGCCAAGTGCCTAGCAAGCGGGGGAGTGGACTTCCGGCCGCTTGATGAAAGAGGAGTAGGTGCAAGCTCGATGGCAGAAGGGACTTCGTCCGGACTTACCTCAGGAAGTAAATCCGTCTAGAGCTTTTCGGTACCTGCGTTCGGATTATCGGGAGGATTGCTCCTCATGTGTGCAGCGGGCTCTGGCTGAGTCATGATCACCTTCTGCTTTCCGGCAGCCTCTGGATGTACTCTCGATGGTCCGGCTTCATTCGGAGAGGTCCGGATTCGGACCGAAAGCGCGAGGTCCTCCGGTGCTTGAGTGCTCCGGTTCTCTGGTCCTTCCGTGGTCATGTTGGCCACCAATTCTTGCATCCGGCTCCGCGTCTTCGTCATCTTCCTGCCGTGGTCGTGCAGAAATCATATAATCTTAACTCTATTCATCTTGTCCTCCTTCTCCAGCTGACCTGTGAAGAAGAGACTCCGGTTGAAAATGTCAACCAGAAATGCAAGTGCTGCTCTTACCTCTGTCAAGGCGTGGGCAGAAGCGTTTGCTCGGTCTTCGGCTTCCTTCAATTTCTTCCGGGATTCCGCCAGCGCCGTAAATGTCTCGTCGCACTTGGCAGCAAACTGGTCGCGGCACCGGATGATAGCCGCCTGCTGATCTTCCAAGGCCCGAAGTCGGAGCGTGTTCTTCCGCAGCTCCGCGATTGCTGTTGGTATGTTCGCAAACTTCTCCAGCTCCAGCTCCTGCCGAATGCCGTCAAGAATCTGTACATGTCGTGCCTTGGATTGGCATGCGATGGCCGCACGCCAATTTACGTGTTGAATGAGCTCTAGCAAATCGGGTCCGTTGAGTCCAACGAGTGTCGGTGGCTTCGCCGGAGGAATGCGACCTTCACGTGAAGCTAGTCCGGGGTTTCCGTGAGGTTGAACCCCCGTGGGTAAGTTCGATGAAGTGGGTCCCGGCGTTGACTCCCTCTGTAAAGATCGGCTCCTCTTCCGGTGTTGTAGAACCGGCTCGGGTACTGAAACTTCAACGATCTCCATACCTTCGTTGTTGAACGCTGGTTCCGGACCGTCGTAGTTCTGGATGCTCAGCAGCTCCTCGTACGCGTCTTGCTGGTCTGGTATAAGCACGTCGTGTTGTGCGTAGAGATCGGTAAGGTACGAGGGAAGCAGGGTTCTGGCTCTCTTCGACTTCTGGAGCCCTCTCACCATCCGGTTTATCATCTCGCTCATAAGCGAGGCCCAATCTACACTGAACTTCTCTCTCATCGACCCTAGAATGGTGGTAGCCCATTTAGACACCACCCGTTTAGGTTTTTCCGGGTGAGAGATGGGGTTCAAGAACCTTACCACAATCTGCGCGTCTTGATGCCGGAGGTCATCAGTGCTGTAGCCTTCCTTTGGGTCGGCTTGCTTTGTGAACTCATCTCCGAGGATGTCGTCGTTCCGCTCCGCCATCTTTACAATTCCGCTGCCGAAGGAGTATGTACATTGCCATTCCGGTACACCCCAAGTTTCAGGGTGAGCTTCGATGGTGCCGTCGTACTGGTTGTCCGGTGCACCGAGTAGCTCCACCACCAGTTTTGCTTCCTTCGCGCCCCACGCAACGTCGAGCAGCCCACGGCAGCCCATGTTGGTGAGGTAGTGTTCAAGTACGGCCAACTCCTCCGGGTCTGTCGGTATGATCAGAACCACCCGCTGTACAGACGGCTGTGTTGTCATACCTCGAGATCCCGAGCAGTTCCTTCTTCCGCCATATCTACAGTGATCCTTCATAATCTCTCCAGTACCATCTGCACGCACTGACTTCACCAAACACCCTCACTACCGGAAACACTTCCGGTCTAACGAAATCAAGAAGGTAAGAAGCAAGGGGGAAAGAAAGAGAGCAAACAAAGAATTGTGGAAATCCAAAATTAGCTTCTTGCTCTTATACTTTCGTCCGTGTACGGATGGCCGTTACGGTCATTATGGCTTTTCTGGATCCGGACCATTTCCGGATCCGGGTGTCTTTCGGTTCTGGTTTCTTCTGGTTCCGGAGATTTCCGGAAGGTTCCGGTTGTGAAGACTACTACCGGGCCCTGGCCTTTCGAATTTATAGCATTCCATAAGAACTTTTAAGGATCTTGTCCACCCTTTATTTGTCTTATTTGCTATTTCCCTTTGCTAGGGTTTAAACCTACCTTTCTAACCTTCTAATACTATTTTTTTTTTTTTTGCTGGATTTTTAGGTTAACTTCCAGAACCTAGTAGGAACGGATTCCCACAACAACCCTGATTTTGATCAATTTACTGGAGGAGAAAGCGGCCATGGGATTTCTCAAACGTGAAGAGAAGGTTCATGAGAAGGTTAAGGTGGCCAAGCTGCGGTTCCCTCCTATGCCATCGACAGTGAGGCATTATGCTTTAGTTGTGGCAAATCGGGGGATTTGAGGAAGGATTGTAAAGAAAGCAAGTCCTCTACCCTCCAAGCCGGTGGCTATCGCTCTGGTTGTGGTGCCAAGGGGCATTTCGTGGCTAAGTGTTGGAAGCTTCACCTCGAGTTGAAGCCTTCCGGAGGCAAGGGAGCCAAGACCACCAACAAGGAGAAGGAGTCCAAGTCTTCCGGAGGAGAGAAGAAAGGTTGGAAGGCCAAATTTGCAGAGTTGGAGGCGAAGATGGCGGCCATGAGCGCGAATGGTGCTTTAGTGAGTGAGAAGCCCCAAGTCACTTCTAGTTTTCATGTTGGGGGCGGGTTTAGGCCCGATGATGACGAATTCGGGGACTATATGTTGAGTGGCATGGCACTTGCTATCATGGATGGCTCACGGGAGGCTTATGCCCTTCCGCAGAGTCAAACATCGGTGTCCAAGGAGGTTCCACGTGGAACAAGTCCAACTTTGGATCCTCAACATGGAAAGGACAACCGGCAAGCTCGATTGCTAGAGTCTTTCACATTGGAGGAGATGGCGCCAACAACTTCCATGGTGCCTTTAACGCGTCAGGTGGTGCCAACAACTTGCCTTACCATTGGGATTGTAGAGCCATCAACTACGGTGGTAAGAGAAGCGGCAAACGTGGTTTGTCAGGCTTTATTATTTTCTAAATTGATGTCACAAGAGGGCTTCAGTCCGGCAGCGGTCTTCAAGATGGCGGCTCAAATGTGTGGGTTGGATAACTCCACGGACGTCAATGCGTTGAAGACGGAAGTGATTGAAAGAGAGGTGGATAGGAGTCAAGAGGACAACGTGGAGGGACTGCTTTCAGCAGCCATGCGTGTCAAGACCATGGCCGCTAGACCTGCAATCGAGAGGTCATCCATTACACCTGGTGTGGTGGTGGTTAACAACTCCCGAGAGATTTTCCAACTTGATGGGCCCAAGGAGAGGGTTTTTGTACCTCGGCGAGTGCTTTTCGATTCAGGAGCTCAACCATTGATGCAAGGAGCATTTGCTATTGAGGAGTTAGGTTTGACTGGGGACACTTTAGAGAAGTGTCCATGGACAATTAGCACTTTCATCGGGGATACGGAGCATGCTACAGGCATCACGAAGGCGGAGTTGATTTTACGACTCAACGAACATGATGTCGAGGATGCAAGCTTTACGAAGGTGAAAGCTATAGTAACGGAGGCCAAGTCATATGATGTCTTGGTGGGCTTGGCGGTGCTATATCCCATGGGGTTCACCTTGGATTTCTGGGAGGAAATCGCAAGTTGTAGACCAGGATGGCAAGTAGGAGTTGGACGGAAGTCTTAGCTCCCAGCTCGATTTATTCAACTTCTGATCGAAAACCTTGCAGATGTGTTTGCCTTCTTGGGAGGCATGAGTGTGAGACCACCATGGTTTCATGAGGATTTTGATAATTTCTCGATAGATACTCCTACATTCACGAGATGGATGCCCATGTGGGTGTGTAAGCCAAATAAACCACCCCCTAACGGGTGGCTTATCTTGAACACAAGACCCTAAGTGTGGGATGCATCCCCTTATTCAAACATCCTTCAACCATTCATACAAGCATGGTGACCCACGGTATGTCACTTAAGAAGGTTCGTTAACGATCAGTGCTGTGAAGGCTAGATTCAGCCTTAAATTAACCCCAACTTTGAAACAAGCATAAGTTCCACCTCAAAGCTCCGTTTTCAACGTTTTAAAGCTCTATTAGGTTCAATTCCGCCTTGTGAACATGATTAGCACCTTAACCACCAATTCCAGAATTCAGTGCGACCCTGACAGCAGTGGCCAGCAGACAGGCTCTTCTTGTCATCACCAAAATTTAATTCTTCATTATCTTCGTGGTTATGACTCCATTTTCTATGGTTGTTTTTTGTATTCTTATGAGTTTTTCTCGCTTAACACGATGGCAGCCTTCAATTAACCCCTAATAGCCCAGGCATTTTCCCTCATGAAACACTCCAAAACTGCCATCATCAAGAAGTGGCAACGAAATCTAACATTACAGTCTAATTTTAGACTTTTAACCATACAATCTTAAAATAGTCACGTATATGAACTTACAATATAAATTTGGTTGCAATCCACCGCACGGATGTGAAGATTATAGCGTTTGAAGTGCAAAGAAAAATATTTTTCCCCCCTTGCCCGGCAAGGTCAGCCTACTTTGACTTGGTATATCTTCTAGTTTTTACATTGAAATGTGATAAAATCTTTTACCAATATGACTTATATGTTGTTAGCTATTTGTGTGCAAAATTTGAGGTCAATTCGGGGGGTAAAAGATGTATAAATATACACTTTAGTGAAAGGGGGTACAAAATGTTGACAATTACTACGTAAGTGATATGAAATTGTTTGTTTCATACAAGTTGTTGCATTTGAGAATCCCAATGGTGGAAACTTTCAATTTATTTTTTCACTAATTTTAGAAAAAGAAACGTCTTAAAATAGTAAAATCCATAATTTTCATGAATATATGGAATAAATATGGCATTATGGGAAAGGGCAGGGCAGTGCTTGAAATTGTCCCGCCCTCGCAGCTGGACGGGGAGGAAAAAAAACAAAAAAAAAAAAAAAAAAAAAAAAAAAAAAAATTTTTTTTTTTTGGCCGGGCCCGCTTCTGGGGCGGGATGCTGGCAGGCCAGCTGACTGCTGATTTGCTGTTTTTTTTAAAAATTATTTTAACAATTCTTTTAATAATTTTCAATGCTTTTTCTACTTGGACTTCGTGCATTGAAGTCTGGATTCCTTTCCTCGCACTTTCTGTCCCAAAATTCTGCCCCTTTTTTCTCCTCAAATTGCATTGGTTGACATGGCTGCCCCAATAGTCCAGAGTCCCCATTTTGACCTTTGAAGGCTAATAACTTTTGAACCAAGAGTCCAAAATCATATTTGAAAAATTCCCCATGTAGATTTCTTAAAGGACAATGTAGTGTAAAATTTTCATAAGAATCGGAGTATTTTTTCCACTCAAAGGTACATGCCCAAAATCCAAAACGTACTTCCCAAGTACACTTGGGCTCTTAGGGGTTAACCGGTTGACTCATTCCTGGACCCACAGCCAACGACCAGCAGTGTACACTTAACATATGCGTTTACTCAAGATCATGCACCACACATTCACGTGTGCACCACATACATCAACACAAGTAATCTTATTCGAAACTTACACAGTGCATGAGCCTCCAGCTGCGTTCACTTACTAATGACGATCGAACCGATTGTTGGGGTTGAACATATAGCAAACCCTAATTCTAGTAAAAAATTGGCAGCGCTTCTGCGTGGTTTTTGTATTCAGAAAATTAGGGTTCCTAGCATGCACAAGGAATTGTTCACTAGTCCAAGGGAGAGGAGAGGCTCCCTAATTTAGTTCGGTTCACCCTCCGTCCTTAGCCTTCGAACTTCAACTCCAGCTCTCGTGATCCTGCTCGTGATTCGGCATTCTTGTGCTTATTCTAGTTTCCGTGGTCGTGCTCGTGATTTGGCATTCTTGTGCTCACTCGAGCTCTTGTGGTTCTACTCGTGATTCAGCGTTCTTGTGCTCCTCCAGCTCTCGTGATGCTGCTCATGATTCGGCGTTCTTGTGCTCACTCTAGCTCTCGTGGTCCTGCTCGTGATTCAGCGTTCTTGTGCTCCTCGAGCTCATGATCCTGCTCGTGATTCGGCGTTCTTGTGCTCACTTCAGCTCGTGATCCTGCTCCTTTTGTTCGTCGTGCTCCTCCAGCTCTCGTGATCCTGCTCGTGATTCGGCGTTCTTGTGCTCACTCCAGCTTTCGGGGTCCTGCTCGTGATTCGGCGTTCTTGTGCTCACTCCAGCTTTCGTGGTCCTGCTCGTGATTCGGCATTCTTGTGCTCACTCCAGCTCGTGATCATGCTCCTCTTGTTCGTCGTGCTCCTCCAGCTCTCGTGGTCCTGCTCGTGATTCGGCGTTCTTGTGCTCCTTCCGCTCTCGTGATCATGCTCGTGATTCGGCGTTCTTGTGCTCACTCCAGCTCGTGATCCTGCTCGTGATTCGGCGTTCTTGTGCTTACTCCAGCTCTCGTGGTCCTGCTTGTGATTCGGCGTTCTTGTGCTCCTCCAGCTCTCGTGATCCTGCTCCTCTTGTTCGTCGTGCTCCTCTAGCTCTCGTGATCCTGCTCGTCTTCTCCTAACCTAATTTTTCCTCCTGCTCGTGGCCGAGGCTTCCGGCTCTCTCCCTGTTCTCTCTTCCCCCACATTCCTTGCACACGACCCGAATGAACCTCTCCAGGGGGTAACCCGCCAAGCCTTGCTCTCCTTGCGTTCCCAAGGATGTTCCCCGCCGCCTTTTCCACCTTCCATTAATGACTTCCCTCTTAAAACAACTATTAACCTATGACACTTATCTCCGTGCCACCCTTGCATTAACAAAAGTAGGTGTTCCACTAACCAAGGAATATCTAAATCTTCCACTTTAATTTCATGCCACATGGGGAGCGCATGATCTCCAATAAGTGAGCTATTAAGTTAATTCCAAGGGTGCTAAATCTAATTAATCTACCAAGATTGAATTTCCCTTGCTTGGGGTAATTCCTAATTTTACTTAGTGATTGATGAGGGGTTTGCCCAAGCCTTTTGGACCCTTTTAACTATTTTTTTAAGGGCTTTTTAAGCCTCCTTTTTTTTTCTTCCCCTCACCATCATTTCTCTTCTTCTCCTAATTTTTTTCTTTCGTGATTCCCTCATCGTGACCAATTGCGGTCCATGATTCGGTAGGAGGTAGATTCTTCTCCACCACTTCTATTTCTACTTCTTTTCCATTGTTTTGTTTTTTCTACCTTTTCTCATTTTTTCCCCTTCTATTTATTTATTTATTTATTTTGGTTAACTTCATAGAATTCTTGGTTGCCACAATGTGGCTCCTAATTAAAGAATTAGCGCATGGAAAGGCTATTTAGCCATCTTGATCAAAAACCATGAACTAACCAATGGGATAACCCATTTCTACTACTTTGTTAACCTTAATGGACACAATGCGTGGTCCATTCATCACCGTGAGCCGTTTTTGCGGCTCACAGGGTGACACAAGTGGTGGAGACACGGAGATGTACGAACCTGGCATCGAAGCAGCGTGGAGGACCACCACTCAGCTTCAGAAGGATGCTGAACAAGTCATCGCAAATGCTTGACAACATTCTATACTCCCACAAGCGGAAGATGATTCTAGAGGGGACTAAGACTTAGGCCCACCTATAGACACTTTCACCATTCACTAGAAAGCACCAGAGGATGGTATTGTGTTGCTGGAGTTATTTGGTGGGATTGGAAGTAGCTTGGTGGGAGTGTTATAAGTAGGGATCAAGGTGAAACCCTACATCTACGTAGATATTGATGACGCAGTAAGGCATGTGGCTAAGCGGCATTCACGGCGATTGAGGACCCAATTTCCAGACTTATTGGCCACTAGTGCCATCAAGACTTCATTTTTCACGTTTGTTGGTGATATTGCTTTGCTTTGAGGCTTCAACAGAGGACATTCACCGTGTTGGCCATGTAGACCTTGTCATCGCGGGATGGCCATGTCAAGGATTGTCAATGGGTGGATATCAGAACGGGTTAAAAGATACTCGTTCTTCGCGGTTTCATGATATGATCCGCGTATTGTGTTTGCTTCAAACCTCTCAGAAGCGACCACGAGATTACATTGTCGAAAATGTACCAGTGGTGAGTAGCTTGAGGTCGAGGACATTGGAGAGCATGCATTGCATACACTAGACTCTGGGTTTGCCGGTGTTGTTGGATGCGGTTGCGGTGGGATCGCGAGCACATCGCTTGCGATTGTGGTGGACAAATTAAGCACCTCAAGAGTTATTACAGTTTGTTGTGGGTCGTATTAAACGACCGGATGTCTAGGTGAATAATATTTTGGATTCTCACAGAACACTGCGGCGTGTTTATTATGACGACCAAGCACCTTTGGCGGTTGTTAACTACAAAGGAGAACCACATAGGGCATTGCCCACATTGGTTAGTTTTGCTTGGTCGTATGCCTTTAAGGATAATGACCCAGGTCTTGTTTGGGATGCCTTGTCTCAAGAGATGGTAGAGCCCAATGTGGATGAACGGGAGAGAGTCATGGGATTTCCCACGGGCACTACTTATGCGCCCGGGATCTCGGAGCAACAACGGCAATTTTACTTGGGCAAGCGATAGACTTAAATGCTTGACGTGGATCGTTTCGTTGCTAGTGGCAGAACATGAGCGGTTGGCTTCTAGTTTAACCGATTATATGGGGTTTTATGAGTTGCGGGCGGCCCGAGAACCACTTGTCACTGTTAGGGTGACATGCAAAGTGGTTGGGGGCGAGAAGGCCTTGGCACCTCACCCATGAAACATGTGGGGCACCGCGAATCTTTCCGTGACACCCTAGATTGAGCATCCTCTCTATGGAGTGAAGGATTGGAGCCGAAGTAGGGAATTGGCCCACCAAACAAAGGATTTGGAGGAAGCTCTAGAGAAGATGTTCATGGAAGAACACATAACCCACCAAATGGAGGATATTGGAAGCATGATGGGGATGGGGGAAGAAGAGTTTCCTCCATCTGGTATTCAATAGCAACCAAGGAAGGAGAATCTTGCTCCAAAGGAACCGAAGGAGGCGGTGACCAAGGATACTTGGAAACCGATGGTAGGCCTAGCCGATGGAGCAGTTGAGAGAGAGGAACATGAGTTCCTCAAGGAGTACTTAGATTGTTTTGCTTTTAGTCTTGAAGATCTTGGAGTGTTGAAGGGGCAAGAAGTACATATCAACTTGACGGACAAAACACCAATATATTAGAAACCGTACAAGTATAGCGACGTTGAATGGAGGATAATACGCGCTTCTACGGAGGAGTTGGTGGCTGCAGGGCTAGTGGAGTTGGCTCCACCAGATTGTGAGTATGCATCGGCAATGGTTATGCCATCCAAGAAAGATATCTACGGTAATTGGACCGAAAAGAGGATGTGGGGGACCATAGAAGGATTAACAAGTTCATCAAGTCAGATCGTTATGCCATGCCAACGCCGGAGGAGAACTTTGAGGCTATTGGTCATGCCAAGGTATTTGGTACGTTGGACTTGCACTCAGGATACCACCTGATTGGGTTGAGAGAAGGAGACAAGGAGAAGACCGCGTTCTGGGGCATTGACAAAGATGGGAAGGACCGGTTGTTCCAATGGAAATTCTTACTATTTGGATTAAAGAATGCGCTTGCCGAATTTGCAGAGGGTATTGGACCGAGTATTCTCAGGCTTAGATTTTGTGAGATGCTACATCGACGACATCGTTGTCTTTAGCACGAATCGAAGGCAGCATAGGCTACACTTGATGGAAGTGTTTGCTAGATTGAGGCTTCAAGGTTTGAAGTTGCACCCTAGTAAGTGCAAATTCTACTTCGGTCGCATCGAGTACTTAGGCCTCATGATATATCCAAGTGGATTGGATAAGGTAGCTAGCAAAATTGAAGTAGTGATGTCTGTTTCTAGACCAAGGGATATTAGTAGGCTAGGTGCATTCTTGGAGTTGTGTAATTACTATAGAAAGTTTGTGAAGTCTTTCAGTGCTATTGCTAAGCCATTAACCATGTTAACTAGGAATGATCAACCTTGGATATGGGGAGATGAGCAAGAGGTGGCCTTTCAAGAGTTGAAGGATCGCTTGGCATCGACACCTATACTTTGAAGGCCAAAAGCCGGAAGAATGTACCAGCTACACACAGATTGGAGCACATTGGGAATTGGCATGGTGTTGACGCAAATGGATGACGACGAAAAGGAGTTTGTCATTGTGTACGCGGGTCCAACAATAATGCGGAGGCCTAGTATAGCTCGTATGAAGGAGAGTGTTTGGCTACCATATGGGCAATTGCTCATTTTCGATGTTACCTCTATGGTAACGAGTTCTTCTTAGTCATAAATCATCAACCTTTGAAGTGGTTGATGGAGTCTCACAAGCTGACAAGCTAACAAGCAAGCTAGCATGGTGGACCTTGATGTTGATGGAGTACAACTTCAAGGTGGTGCACAGAGCGGGATTGGTGAATATGGATGCCGATGGCCTTAGCCGCAATCCAATTCCAAACCAAGCGGATGCTACGGGCGCTAGGTGGCACGGGTAGGATGAGGCCGATTCGTTGCCAGGTTGGCATTGTTTGGCCATTCAAAGTGTATTGGCGATGCATGGAGATGACACCGGAGCAGCTACCGTGGCCACAGTAGATGAGGATGGGGGTGAAGAATCTGGGGGCCCCAAAGAGATCTTTGAAGACACGAACATGATGCAATTTCTAAAGAATGGAGAAGTGGTGCCAACGTGGTCCTCTAAGGAGAGAGATCGGGTCTCACAATGAGCCAAACGGTTCGTGTGGGAGAGGACTCACCATTTGAGGGTGTAGCCGGATGGCACGCGGAAGGTTGTGCCGATTCCATTGGAGAGAGTGAAGCTCATCAAGGACACGTATGAAGACCTCGGGCACTTTGCACTGTAAAGGACTTATAGCTTGCTTTAGCTTCACTATTGGTGGCAATGAATGCAAACTCAAGTTCAAACTTTAATAGCCCAGTGTATGGTTTGTGATCATGTGGGAGCGTCTTTTAACGCTCTGATGCCACAATTGCAACCGTTGCCAATTATGGGTTTGGAATATAGGTGGAGCTTAGATTATGCTGGTCCATTGCCAGTGACACCTTGACACAATAAATATGTGTTGGTGATGATCGAGCACTTCTTGAAATGGATAGAGTTGGTGGCGTTGCTTGACAAGTTCAATAAGGGGGCCGCTTACTCTTTTCTTGATCGTGTCTTGAGTCACTTTGGAGCTCCAGCGGAAGTTCTTACAGACCAAGGAAGATAATTCTTGGGTGAGTTTCAAACGTTGTGTGAGCAAGCGATGATTGATTACCGCACTACTTCGAGGGATCACCCCGAAGCAGATGGATTGGCGGAGCGCATGGTGCAAACCGTCAAGAGGGGGCTTCGGAAGTATAGTTTGAAGAAGGGATATCATAAAGATTGGGACTTGCAATTACCGTGGATAGCCATGGGCTACCGATTTAGCAAGCAAACATCTTTGGCACCCTTTTCTCCTTACTTCTTGTTGTTTGGAAGGCAACCGGTGTTACCGAGGGCCATTTAAGCAGATGCTGACACCATGTTGGCTAACATAGACAATGCAGATACGTGGGCTCAAGTGTGTAAGCAACGTGCGGATTTATTCAAGCGGGTGATGCCTATGGCATTGGAGAATCTCTCCATTGCTCAACATCGGGATACATTGCGTTATGCTACAATACGAGGAGGAGGCTACCGACCTCAAGTGTGACGGTTTATATTGGAAATTATGTGTATTTGCAGCAAACAACGTCCACCTCCTTGGATGTGACAGTGGGACGGGTGATCTTGCGAGTTTGTGAGGTAAAGAACTTAGGAGTATTACTATTGGAGGGTCGTGATGGTAAGGTGTGAAAGGATCACACGCGCAATTGTGCGCCTTGCCATTTGCTACACATTGATTGCACGGTAAACCGTGGTATTTTTCACATCTCTACTTGATTGCGATGTCAAATGTGTGGTAGTGCCAAACGGGCAGCCACAATGGTCATCTGTGACTTGTATTCTACAGGGTGGCATCTGGAATGTCTAACCCCACGTCTTCTAGTGATACTAGTAGATCAATGATCGTGTCCAAATTGTTTATCACATTGAGAGTCTACGTAGACAAGGTCTAATCATTAAAGTGTTGGAGGCGATTAACAATGGGGCTCTCATTGCATCCAGTCTATCCTTGGTCTACACGGTTTGTTATAGTCTTTTCTATAGGTTGCCTTGATTTTTCTGGACTTGAGAGGTTTTCATGATCGGTCGTTCCTCCAGTATCCTTTGATCGTGTGGTTCGCTGGTGTGAAAGGGGCTTCAGCACGGGAGAAGGAGGCGAATAAAGGGGTCCTTGTAGACCAATCACTAAATGTGGGGGCCTAGGTATTTATTTCTTTTTCTCTAGCCTAGGTTGCTCAGTGTTTAATAGTTTCTTTTGGGATCTATTGTTTTCGTTGTTTACGGAGGCAACGGTGATAGTACAGTCACCATTGCTTCGAGTTGCCTACAATTGTGCGCTCTCACGTGTTGGCACGATGTTATCTTTGCACGATGTGTTTGCGCACAACACCTTCTTAAATTCTTCACTATACACAAGAACACCATTGAAGTCAAACACGATATAATAGGTCCACGGAGATGGTTCCCACCTTAAACAGATATTCAACTAAATGTGGGCAAAACGATCAATTGCGGACCAAATTAGATACTTGTGATGACCCTAAACACCTATTAGATTGTCCTAAAATATACAATTTGTATGGGCGTCATGCACATAGTCCGCGATCATGAGCGTAAAAATATCTTGAATAAAGGGCTCAAATCTTGCGACCAGTGAAGAGAGGGGAGGGTGGTTTGTAAGTACAAGGAGGCTCGAAAAGATTAGAAATGAGCTTCATACAAAACAATGAAGCCAGCGGTTTAGGACACTTTGACAAACAAAGACGATTGCATATTATCTGAGAAATAGTCGACACGATTGCATTTGTTGTATAATGTGTACAGCCGCAGTCGGCGGGGAGCCGACAAGAACGCTCACTTCTATCCAGAAAGAGACCTCGCCATCTAATAACCGAGAATAGTACCTATAGTGCGATCTGACAACAATTGAGTCCTAAGATAAGGATTAAACAGCAATCTATCGACTGGCAGCCGATGAAATAAGAATCAGTCCTCATCTCCACAATTGACTGAGATGCCACCAGCCTCCAGAGTTGCAATCGCAGTGCTCGCAACCTCAGGCGGAATACGGTGAGAACCAGGAGGGCCTAATTTAGTGTGCGACGGATAGTAGTGCGAGTAAAGAACAATTCTATAGTTTTGTACCTCTGAAAGACAAGGTTCCCTTTGCCATCTCCCGGTCCAGCATTCCCTCGCGACAATCTTCTTTGATTCCCTCTTCCCTGACATGGGCATCCACCATTCGACTTTGAAATTCCCGTAGCAATCACGTGGTGTCTGATTGACGCATTCAAGAACTCGGCCCATCCATAGGGGAAGGTAATGACCGTTGCTAGGACCGCAGAGAACGAAATCATTGAGTAAAACGTCTCGAAATGGATTGAACGACAGCTTCGGACGGCTCAATTCAGGGCCACAGAAAAGATATGCGTCGAGGTCATCCTCAGGGGTAATGTCCGGAATTCCAATGACGTCATCGGGCGACATTGAGCTACGAGCATGATCGCGAATCCAATTCGAAGTTGGCCAAAATCCTTCCTGGAGAGACTCCCGGTTTGGTGGCAGAGGACCAGAAATAAGTTGATGGAAATGCTCCCAGTACAAAATGTAGGGTGCCATATCCGTTGCATAACGCTTGTCCCGGGACATGCCGGTCTTCCAGAACTCAATATATTTAGCAATTCCGTTCTTGATGAAGGATTGCTTCTCGCTGACTCCAGTGGCACGGGCAACCTCCTTCTCTAGGTTTCTTTTGTTCTGGTTAACTCGGACGTCCCTCCAGAGAGGCTTATATGGGACTGGCTTTGGATCTCCAACAGGTAGGCGTGGATTTCCGTGCTCATCCGCGGTCCACATCTTGACAAGCTTACCTGTAGGAGTCCAAGAAGAATCGGTGGCACAAATTCAATGAGCACACGAACTCACAACAGAAACGTATTGGTCCATCGGCGGGCCGCCGACGGAGATGAAAGACGACGAAGGTTGAGAAAGCTAAAGAGAGATGAGAATAGGAGTATTTCCACCATGACAGGCTTACCTGGAGGAAGCCAGGATGAATCAGTTGCACACTTCTTGTATCTCATGACCGGCCATCCTACGTCATCTCCTTCCTCCTCCACGTAAAACTTGAATAGGTGCATCTCTCCGAGTCCCACAATCCTGTTACTCCCATCATGATGATATCCAGCAATATAACTCTTAAAATCTGCAACCTCTTGTATAAGTTCCGGAATGAATGCGACAGTCTTCTGCGAGTCCATGAAGGCTTTCATGAGGTCAGCCAAACAGTAAGTATTCTCCCGTTTGATGAGTTTCGATAGGTAACTAAAATGTGCGTCAATATCCTCATGAGTGTGGCTAACAATCAAGAATCCCACAGTGACCTCCTTAAAGATTTTTCTAGCTGTAAGAAGCGAACAAAACGCCATGAGGAACCGATTCTTGTTATCCTTGGCGGAGTTATCAAGCTGGAGAAACAACTTCCAAGGAAGCGGGATTTGCGGTCTATTAGAAGGAGTATTCGGGAATGGATCTCCTTTAGATTCTGGAATCGATGACATACATCTGGACTTCCCATGAAGTAGAGCATCAAAGAATGGATTCAGGGGTGGACATGTGAATAGCTCCTTGGACTCTCGCACAGGGCGCCCCTCTAATGCTCTTAGAACACGGCAGAGAGAAGAAATGGTAAAATTTGAGTCCCCCGGCCATAACGACGTCGAGTAATGAGCATACGCACCGTCGCCATGTCCATGTGTGAGGATGCCGATACATGAAATCGGAATACGACCGAGCCCGGCGGTGGCCTTGGTTATCCTCTGCATTCTAGGAATGGCCGTCTTGGAGGTATCCATCTTGTCATGAATTATGCAAAGGAACTCAGACGGGTACTGAATAGACTGAGCAGACTAGCCGGAATAAACATTTCTGCATGTCCTTTGGTAGTTTAGGTGCCTGTGTCTGTCATCCGTGAGTCCTTGCCACTCGTCTGACCCGCGAGGATATTTTGCGATAAACTCGATGAGGAAGTTGCACTCCGTGCACCTGGAGAAGTTGCTACCCATAGACTTCACTTCTACATTTCTAAAGAACCTCTTCTTCATGTTACTCACCGCAGATTGCGAAATTGGCTTAGCATTGCATTCAACGTTTACCTGGATAAGACATTTTAAAGGATATCAGTAATACAGAAAGACGATGGTGTCCTGGGTATGCCCAGTAGGCAATTAGTGAGTTTCGTCGGCGGGCCACCGACGTTGCTCGTTGAAGCAACAAAGAAGTCAGACCATGCTAAATTCAAAGATAGGGGAAAGTAATGACAATACTTACAAAGTTGGCTATGTCACGTAAGTGATTCCAATTCATGGCCGCGGGAAGGACATTCAACGCGGCGACCCTCTTGTTTCCGATGACACGGAACTCATTTGGCATCTGGTCCGTACTGTCATTGATAATGCTGGATATGGTCCCACGAGCCTGAACGGTGTGAGGCCTAGGCCGAAAAGTGCCTGCGTTACCGTGGCTGCCATTTACCCGACCGATCTTTAAATCATATTTGTAGTTGTAGTATGCGGACTTCGACACGCCATGAATGTTATACCAAGCGACTTCACAAACATCAACACCCATAACAGTGATGTATAATTTTCGGAATCCAGGAATGTGGTGAAGTTGGTCCGCAACTGCATAGGCCATTTCACGTCGTTGTTCGAAGCTTGTCGCGTAGTACTTCGATTGAATCTTGCGGCTGTCTTCCCAACGAAATAGCTGGCAACATCGTTTCTTACAACACCTTCTCGCGCTAACGAGGCGGCACTCATCTGGGCTCTGAAGGCGCCGGAACTTGGAAACCGACACATCATCTTTCGGCAAAAGCTTCCGACGAACGCCTCTATAAGGATCCTCAGGCACACCCTTAAGCCCGTCATCCTCGCATGCAGCTTGACTATGCGTTGAGCAGAATGTAAGGCACTCAGGAAGAAGTGGACCACCTTCAAGGCGCGTGTGAGTTAATCGCCAGCGCATTGTTGTCATCTGAAGATCCTCGTCCTCTGAGACAAAGAGGACCCCAACATCAGTGTCTCCTAAAATCTCTGAATCGCATGCCTCATGTGGCAAGCAAACTTGGATCATGGCACGCCCGATAGTAGCAAAGTTGTCATCTAGGAGCTGGCAGTACTTGTTCCGCCATTGTGGTCGGTCTAGGAATGCATTCGAAACAAATACACCGTCGAGGGTAGCGGATGGATTTTGAAAAGAGTGATTATTATGTTGTCGGCGGCCCGCCGATGAGACATCATTGTCACTTCCAGCGGCCATTTCAGTCTCCAATTCGGATCCCTCCAAATAACTACGGGTACCATGATTATAATTGTCCTCATTTACCCTCTCGGAACGGTTGTCCTCGTCCGATGCTTCAATGTCAGTATGAATCAATGAAGAGTCAATCTCCAGGGCATCATCGGAGCGGACATCAAGTGAAAAGGGACGAACCCAATAGCCACTCCAAAGGACTAGGAAGCGTACGGAATCGCCGAGAGCGCCGATGGAGGGAATCTCACAATGTGCGGTATGACCGACGTATTTGGGATTGACAAATTGAACTCTGATAAGCAGAAAGAAGCTGTGAGGAATGAGAAATCCCTCCCACGTACCCTTTGGTGAGCATTCGTCGATGACTCCAACTCCTGTACAACGTCTCTGATCGCCGCTGCCATCAAGTAAGACCACCTCCATGCCGTTGCGAAGGTCCAGAAACTCTTGGATGGGCTTCAGGTTTTCAACTGAGAGAGAAGAAATCTTGGCAGGTTCCTCTGAATGTTCAACGATGTCAACGTAAGGTCTAAGATCAGCGGCCGCCCAGTTAATCGACCGACCTTCGCAGTCCCGCAACATGGAAACGCCATCGACAGGAAATGGAATGGGCATCTTCAGTGCATCGGACACTTCAATAACCTTCACACATAAAATCCATGGGTCTTTGAGAACGACTTTCTCGACAATCGCCCTGCCAGCAAAGTAGAGGCCGAAATGAGTGAGAGCAACAACAACTCCTCTGCGGGGCTTTCATCGTCCAGACTTCCCATTCCTCATGAACGACAGCATGGGTTCGAGATCCATGCTAACGTCAGTGATATGAAATCACTGAAGACTGTGGATGAGGAAATTGCAGCAACAATGATTTCGTCGGCCGCCCGCCGACGAGGGTGGCTCTGAAGTCTCGAAGTCGATGAACCTGAACAACAACCACACAAATCCCTAAATTAGCTTCAGAGTCGCTGCGAAATCTATCTCCTAAACCATGCCATTGGCTGCCCGCCGACGGCTGAACGTTATACATAGAGTCTACCATGTGAAGGATGTGACAGGCATCCGCCGAGCGGATATTATCATCTGCCGACGGACTTTGGAACATGAAAAGAACATTTCGTGGGAACTAAGTTAGTACTACCTAATTTCAAATGAGCCATCTTAAACAATAAAACTGCCCGATACGTGACAGTGAATATCCAAGCATATTCAGGTGAAGGAGTGAGATAAAAATTGGACCATTGCTGGACCAATGGTAACGGACTTGTGCATGATCAGATATTTAGACTCTAAATTAGCCTCTAAGAGAATCAGTACCAGTTGGGAGCGTGAGAAGTCAGGGCATTGAATAGGGGGCGAGCGAGTCCAGAAATGACGCATGAGTTCCTAAGGTTTAGTTCATATCCCCACCATCATTCGTATTGGTTCGCGCGCAAACTTCAAATTTGAAATTAGCCGCCAAAATCGATCAACGACACGCGCTCAAGGGTTGACGAGAGCGCGCCAAATTTTGCAGATTCAAAATGGAACGAGGGAACAAGATGAAATCAAATCATTCGAAGTGACATCGTAGGTGTAGGACCCTATACCCTAGGCCGAATGATGGCCGAGGCGACATTAATGATGTCACATCAATTCAAGGTATCATGGCCTCAAAATCCTAGTTTCTATGTTTTTATCCCAGACGACACTTCGAGATGGCATGCCACTTCATTAATGATACCTGGATCAGGCTTAGCACCCGGTCATGAAGTCTCGGCCGTCCGAAAATCCTCCTTCCGAGATCGAACGGCTGCGACGGTCCACCGGATCCGAGTACAAAACCCTGTCGTCTTCCTATTTGTGGTCATTTCTAATCCTGCACTTCTTGATTTCGCGTTCTCGCTAAGTTAAGCGCGCTTACGGCTTTAAGCTTAGTGTTTGTATTCATCCGCCGATCAACAACAGCCGACAGACGTCGGAGGCTGGCAGAGGCGCTTCAGCGCAACTCATCAGCCGAGGAGTAATTCCCACCCGCTGACGAAATGGCGACAACGCAGAGGTATGTACATCATCACTGTCGGTGGCCAGCCGACGGATTTCGGGTGCCGTATTAGATATGCCCTTTTGGTTTATGGTGTTTTGTCGGCGGCCCGCCGATGAAAGTTGTGTTCAGTGTAGTTAAACATACTGTTATGTTCGAATTTTCGTTCAGAAGTGATCACAAGTGGATGTAGTCAGGTTTCAGAATGAATTCGCGATAGGGTCTTCAAAATGGTACTTTGTGATTCTCAATTGATTGCGTCCGTCGGCAACCCGCCGACGAATGCTAAGTTCAGACTTATAGAAGCTTATGTTGCATTAGGGTCTATCGTACAGAAATGATAAGCAGAGTGT
This sequence comes from Bryoerythrophyllum caledonicum, assembly GCA_963971425.1. NCBI lineage: Eukaryota > Viridiplantae > Streptophyta > Bryopsida > Pottiales > Pottiaceae > Bryoerythrophyllum > Bryoerythrophyllum caledonicum. The sequence goes on along the minus strand of OZ020514.1, from coordinate 58,038,695 downwards.
GAAGTGTGGATTCCAAGGTCATAGTGTCTCCAAACATCCGTCTCTGTGTTGTACACTTATCATTGTGGTCGTCGGCGGCGCGCCGACGAAGTCTTTGGCAGGTTGTCTGATCTTCCATTTTGTCACGCAGGACTGTAATTCCAAACAAGCTGAAGTGGCTCGTCGGCAGCGCTATGGACGTCGAAGTGGACGTGGGCTGGCCGGATGACAGCATGCCACAAGTCACATGTGAAGTCCACCCACAGTTAACGTCGTGGGGAATCACATGGAGGAAGGAAGTAATTGCCGAGTTGGGTATCAACGGAAATCACAACGCCAAAACATTTGTGGGTGGGAGCCTGGTGTCCGTGCTTGACATGAAGGAGGACCCGGAGGACGAGGAGAAAGTGCGACTCCTCATTCAGGCGAAGGTCAAAATGGCTGATGAAAACCCGGACATCATCGCGGTTCGAATTCCCTGGATGACCTGCACTCAAGAGCTATGCATCACTGCTCAGGAGAGCGGGATGCAGTTCCTCAGCTTGACTCCTGAAGACATGACGGATTTACTTACTTGTTTCAGTGAAGCGAAGGACCTTAGGGATGCGGATCTTTCCAGGGCCGGGGTCATGACGGCCTCAAAGTCGAAGACGGTGAGGAAGTTAGGAACTCCAGGAAAGCAGCTAGCAACGTTGGGACTGAAGTTGCTGGAACTCCCGACACCGGAGAGTCGAGTATGCAGGTGGTCAAGAGGAGGGCGTCTAAGAAGGAGCCAAAGGTGAAGTCCGTGGCCGATGCGCTTTCATTTGCCAACCACCTATCTGACAAGACGACTGGTTAGGAGCTGGACATCATGTACAAGGTGTTAGAGGATGGTCTGAGCGTCTGTTATCCATTCGGGCAGAACATGCTCCCAACAAAGATCTCCTCCGACAAAATTCATGTTGCTCCCGACTCGATGAAGTACAGACCCATCATTGCGAAGCGCACAGAACAACTCGTGCTATTCTACAGAGAATTGGGACCATGGCGGGCAAAGCCACCTCTGTACTGTGTTCCTCTGCAGGGTCCTCCGAGAACAATAGAGAATGGGAGGGTACTGTACGGGATCGAGTTTGTGTTGCCAAGGATTCACGCGACCATGGACGTCGAAGTTGTGCTTGATGGAGTACACTACAAGTGGTGGAATTCTCCAACATGCCATTGGTACATCATTGGTGGCCAACACACGTGCCTGGCATGCAGAGCACTCGGCGAGTTGGAGCCCGTGGATTCGGACAGGGTGAATTACTTCCTTGATCACGATATTATCCCATTGTGATCGAGGGATCCGGAAAACCTCGTGAAGATCTCCAACCTCTTGAACATTGAAATCAAGGACAAGAAAGCGGAAGAGACCTTCGTGTCGCAGCTCCGGAAGATGAGGGATAAGTAGATCGAGCATGGTCGGCTCGATAGGAGGACGAACTACAAGAAGTGGAAGGTAATGTCTCACTTTACTCAGCAATTTCGCGCTCCGTTATTGGCAATCTCTTGAGCATGGTGGATTAATCATAGATTATGTTTCGTCGGCGGGCAGCCAACAACATTGTGGTTGAGCTCATGTTTATGTCATCTTCATCATTTTAGAGGAGTTCTGCAAGGAATACCTTGCAATACTGTTGGGGAAGGACTCTAAGACGGACACGTTGAAGCTGCCGCTTGTCTTTGCACCAGACAATCTTTACAACAAGTGGCAGGAAGTATTCGACGCATGGGATCGGGGCACCCCGATTGGTGAGGATGGGAAGAAGCCCCAAAACATCCTTAAAATTCCTCAACGGGACCTCACCCTCCACGACCTTCAACACATTCTCGCCCTCCGGGACGAGGAATCCATGAAGCTGGCTCATGAAATCCTCGCGAAGAAGGTATACTTGAAGGTAACAGGGGGGCGCGACAAGGATGCAGAAGGTGTATCGCTCAAAGCCTGGTGTGAGGACAAGAAGATGGAATACATCATCAAGAACGAGCTCATGCTAATGTATCGGAAGTATCCATTGAAGAAGGCTGGCGATAACACCTACTCACCTTGGCCGGTTGAAGAATACGTGAAGTTGGCAGAAGAGAAGGGCATCAGCGACGAAACCGTCATGAACATCAGACGCGAGCTGGAGCTCAGTGATCCGAGGAAGGCCTACCTCAAAGGGAGGTACAACGGAATTGCTCCAAGTACCACCCCAGCGCCAGCGGAGTTCCATGCGGCGTTATGGCTCACGACATCTCGAGAAGGCGGCGCGCGAGATGTTTATCGTGTTTGGCTTCGATAAGGGCGGGGATCCAATCTACTGCAACAAGGACGGGCTTAAGGCTGTTGCAGAGAGGGTGTTGCGGGGTGATGGGGATGACCGGGAACTCTACGCCCCTTCAGTCATCATCACAGACGACGAGTCCAATTTCGTGATTGAGACTGAATGTCGTTCGAAGAAGCTGAATTGCGCAGTCCACACCATCCGCTACCTTCCAGACTCAATCGCAGGATTCACTCCTTCCGCCATGGACGAGAGACCCATCGTACATGTCGGCATCCTTTTCAACCAGCCTGGAGCTCGATGGGACCGCCTGCACCAGTTTCAAAAGGTAACTGGACTGACAAAGCCTCTCAGTCCACTCTACGACGACGTTGCCTCGCCCTCGGCTAAGAGTTGGGCTGGAGATGAATGCCATCCAAGCTTGGGGTTGCTCTCATCGATTTTGCAACCCACACTGGTAAAGGGCGACTCAAGTCTGACCCTCTTCAACACTTGGGGTGGAGGCAACGTGACTGCATTGGCCTTGCTAAATCACCTCTCTTTCATCCAATCATTCCTTCTTTGCATCACCTTCTCGTATTCGTCGGCGGCCCGCCGATGAGATAGTTTTTATTTTGATTATTGACCGACACTAATTGCCCAACAGAGACACAAGGCGACAGTCATCGAGTTTGTTCGCGAGGAGGCGGAGGTTGTTGTCGCGATGGAGCGGGTGCAGGCAATGTCCTTCCTGCCGGGCAGAGCTCACCCGCTTGCGCTAACGCTTCTAGCTGAGCCCGTTGTAGGACCCAATGAGGTGGTCAACTTGACAGAGGATTCAGACCATGGGACCGAGATTGGCGAGGATGCGATGGACGACAGCCTCTTCCTCGACAACGTCGACAACGATGTTCTGCTTACAGCAGCCGACTTAGGTGTTCGTCTTGATGAAGCACACCTGATAAGGTCTCAGAAGGGAGCAAAGGCAACAGCTGTGGTGCGATCAGAGGTGGCGCCGCGGCGCAATGACCGTCCCCCTGCACTTAGCGGGATGACCGTCCCCTTGTTTGCACAGCCTGCGAATGAGACTGTCTTGCGCTCGCAAGGTGTCTTTGTCCCTCCCCGAGCTGTGACCCCAATCGACCCAGGAGTCGGCGGCCTGCCGACGCTGCCTACACCAAGCCCAACTGTATCTAGTAGGCCTGTACCGCGTGTGAATCCTTCGAGTTCTTCACAACCAAGCGCGTCCGCTACTCTGAAATCCGGCGATGTTCAACATCAGGCACCGGTGACAGAAGTGGTGGCCAAGAAGAAGAAACCGAATGTGAGGATTATTCCTCCCAACCGGACTACTCAAGTTGTGGCTCCGGACATCAGTGGAGGACGGACTCCCCAGAGTTCCGCCCCCACCGAGCCACCGATAAAAAAGCCTCGGAGCCAATTGCTGAAGAGCAAGGCACCGTCGGAAGAGGGTGGCGTTTCCTCCGGAGTGCCGTCACCGAAGAGCACTTTGAAGATCAGCAAGGAGGGGCGGTCAAGGAAGCGGTCGCCTCCGCCTGCGAAAAAGGGAGTGCGGAAGTCGAAGAGGGGGGGAAGCGCTGGTTTTACCCCAAGAGATTCAGCAATGTCCCCAGACTCTGCTAATCATCCCAACACGGGGCTATTGCCTACTGCTCCTTCTGTGAGGCAGGATACAGGCAATACATCCGGAGGTTAGTCACGAGATAGTGCACCTAGGAGATTTTCTTGCAGTTTAGGACACTACCTTTCTAATACATGTACTTTATCACGTGAACACAAAGCTCCTTTTCCATGGTTTTTCTTCTGATCCGCTCCATCGTAAAGGTCTCAATAGAATCCATGGTGAAGGAAAACAGAGGAACTTGAGCACTTCATTCAGGTGGGCAGACAACCACTCAGTAACTATTTCCTTGTCTTCCAAATAGACGGTTTGTTACTCGCCCTGGATATTGACAAGGATGGGTCGTTGTATAGCAAGATCCGGCCACGCATGGTTGAGTTTCTGAACTACTGCGTTATCAACTTCAGTATTGTGATCTGGAGTTCGGAGAATCCAGATAGGCATGCCCATGAAATGAAAATCCTTAGAGATGCATGTCCCAGCATTAAAAGGCTTCGTTATATTTTTGATCAATCGTACTGCGACGTGTCGAGGTTTGATGTTGGGGGTCAGAAACTCTACCTGAAGAGGCTGTCAACTCTATTCTTGAGTCCCGCAGCACTAAAAGGAACTGAAGCAAATAGCGGCAACACCCTATTGATTGACGTTTCTCCTTTTTCGAACTTCAAGAACAGTCCATATAATGCCATCCATCCGGTTCCCTTCACCATGGATTCTATTGAGACCTTTACAAATGAGTCCTCTGTTCTCTTCAAGGTCTCAAAGTTCCTTGAAGCCATGAAAGAGTCAGGCATACATGTACCCTTATATACCGCGGTTGCCGATTGCCTTTCCTTGGTGAAGGAATCGGCTGTGCCTTTCGAAAGTCCAAGAATGGCAGCCCTTCGCCTGGTAGAAAAAGAGAAAACCTCCACTAGCAGGGCCATCGTCCCTTGGATCCATCGTCTCCTACCAAGTGACCCTGAATGGGAGCAGTACATTTGGTCGTACCCAAGTAGTAGGCATCCACGTCCTAGTACTACTTAGAACTTGCCATCGGCGGGCAGCCCACGATTGCAGAACCCGTGTTGTAATTCACGTCTGTATAAATCTACATAAATAAAGACTGTCTCCAACTTTCTGAGGTACATATTCCAAATTTATGTCGTCATAACAATCACAGTGTTCGGTGCTAATGTAAAATACTTATTATATCTATGTCGTCGACTTTTTCCTCCAGGTGCCTCACATTGTGGCTGGGTCTCAAGCGGGGGGAGAATCCATTCAGAAGCATCTTGAGCTGCCAACTATGAAGGTCAATCACTACTTCCTTGTCCTAGGTGTAAACGGTTTGTTGATCGCACAGAATATATGCAGGGACGGAAAGTGGCATACCAAATTCAGGTCGAAGTTGGCTGAGTTTATCAACTTCTGCGTGGATAACTTCACAGTTGTGCTTTGGAGTAGCGAAAGTCAGCGTAAGCTCGCTGCCGAGTTGGTAGCCCTCAGAGGCCACTGCCCGATTCTTAAAGTAGTCAGACATGTATACGATAATTCCTACTGTGATGTAGCTAAGAAACTGGTAGGAACTCGGAACGTATTCCTCATGAGATTGTCTACTTTGTTTTTGAACCGAAAGGCAATGTTAGGATCTGGCGCGAATAGTCAGAACACCCTTTTGCTTGACGACTGTCCTATCAGGAATGTCAGGAATAGTCCTCTGAATGTCATGCATCCAATGACATTTACCCTAGAGTCAACGGAGTCGGACAAGAACGCCGTTCTCCCCGGGGTCGTTAAGTACCTTTCCGGGTTGTTATAGACAGGCTTGCCGGTATCCAAATATATTCGGAGGAATCCAGGCTCTGGATGCCCTCAACTCTCCCCCGGTGACCCTCAATGGAAGGACTTTGTTCTGGCGTACCCGAGCAGTAGGCGACCCCCTCGTGTCGTTGCATAGTAATTCGGCGTCGGCGGGCAGCCGACGCCAAAATCGCCCAATTTTGCCAGGCTTTGACATTCATGCCTGTAACACAATTTTTCTTTGAAATAAAACTCCTTACAATAATCACAGTCTCCCTTGCACATGGCTCATCACTTATTGTATGCATTTGAATCGACTTTTCCATTTAGGTGGACTGTCCTGTCGAGGAGATTGAGGAGCTGGTTCCGATTCCAAAAAACCCGGTTATTATAATACTTGATGACAGCTCACCGGAGAGACCGAGTCGTCATCTAATCGACGGCTCGCAGTCATCGGCTTCCGCCTCCGACATTTGTCTTTCCCACATCTTTTGTACCGAAGCTGACGATCGAGACTTTGCACCATCACCGATGGAGGAGGTGGTGCTCGAATGTGTCCACCGTGTTCCTGTCGAATCCGTCGCGGACCACGGTATCAACCGAGAAGGGGACAGCTAAGACTTCGCCTTCGACGGAGCTTGGCCTGGGGCAGTCGGAGTAGTCGGCGGGCCGCCGACAGCTACATCTACCCAATACCCGGCTGCCAGTGTGAGCTCCGAAGTTGTTTCAAGGAACATTCAGGTGGGTCCTTCAAGATACTACCTCGTCCTGGAAGTTAGAGGGCTTCATGGCTAAAAGATATGGTTATCGCGGAAAAGATAAGAAGCCCCATTTTCATCAAAAACCTAGGCCGGGTCTTCTTGAGTTTCTAACGTTCTGCCAGTCCAACTTCGAATTGGCATTCTGGTCCACCGAGAAATATCAACCCATGATCAGACACATGGGTTATTTGCGCGAGGTGTACCCTGACCTACATAAGGGCGTCCGAGAGATGGCCAACGGGTATTGTGATATATCTGCCTGGACGAATGCCAAAACAATGAAGTGCGACATGGTGCTAAAGCGGCTTGCTCGTCTTTTTCGAGATAGACGCTATCTTATTGGGCCTGACGCGAATGAACGGAACACACTTTCAATCGATCATTACCCCCTCCGTAATATCCTAAATGATCTTTTTAATGCAGTGCATCCTTCAATATTCACATACTCTCCCCCGGAACACACTCTTCCTGGAGGACAGACGTATCTTCAGAGTATGTTGATTCCTTGGCTGAAGGGACTACTCGAGTCCAGATTCAGCGTCCAGGACTACTGCAGGCTGAACTCCGATTTGGGTCAGCGTCGTATTTTCCCGGGAACAGCTGTCCACAACAGATACCGAGAAGTCCTCTCTTCTTTCCAAGAGGGCTACGACAAGCCAGGTTGTCTAGATGAAGTGATGGCCAAGTTGACAGTCACTCCCCCACCTTAGAGAGCCATATTTTCTTAGAGGGCCTCTCGAAAAGGCACTCACTTAAATTCACTGGACTCTTGCCCATCGTAATACATGGATAAATGTAATTGACAATTTCATGTAATTACTTTTATATTTTCATCTCAAATTTTGCTGAACTACTTTTCTCTGTTTTATATTCCTCGCATATTTCATTTGAGTGGTTTGTTTCTTATCCATCTACTTGTTGTAGTTTCCTTCGTCGGCGGCCCGCCGATGTGTTTTACTTCTTACTGCCAGCCGTAGTTTGCATTATGACAATGTTTCTTTAACATTTTCCAGGGAACATCCTTCCATTTCAGATGCCTGCACGCTCTTCCATCACCGATTAGAAAATGTATTGTACTATGCGTCAATGGTCTTCTTTGCTATGTGGACCCTTGCAAGCCGATATCTTTTGATTTCCCTCATGGGAATGTTGTCCGGAGGCCGGGCCTAAAAAAACTTTTCAATATGTTACTTCCGCGCTTCAACATTGGGCTCTGGTCAACAATGCCTCTAAACAAGTTAAAGCCGCTCTTGTTGCATATTCTTCCGGAAGGAGTCTTTCAATGTTTGTCGTTTGTTTATAGCAGAAGTGACTTAGCTGATAGTTCGAGGTTTCCTTGGAGCTACAAAACGCCGTCCATGCTCTACAAGAAGAAGCAATCTAGGCATGTCTGCAAGCCTCACCAAGTACTGTTTATGGACGTTGAACCCAAGTCGCTCCGACGTACCCCCGACTGGATGTGCTATATCCCCTGGGCGTTCCGTGGTCATTTGACCTCTCCAACCGAAGACGGAGTAATCCCGAATGTGGCAACCGACATCATTCCGCTCATCTTCCCCCTCCATAGATTTTCATCCGTCCCTGAATATATGACGCAGGTTGAACGCCCGGGGCAGGCGCATTGGGCGGTTACGCATGCGCGCAAGTATGGGCGAGTTGTCGTCAGATGGTCGGAAGTTGAATGGTAGGTCTTTCTCCATCGGCGGCCCGCCGACTGTCGTTGGTTGAGCGTATTACCTTCGAATCGTCTGATGTCATACTGACAATCCCTAGCCCTTTCTATATCACATGTTCTTTATATTCAGACTGTTCTGAAACTTATCTCACTGGGTAGACTAAGAGGTTTTTTTTAGTAGAATTAGTGATTTGTAAAAGACGTTGTTTTCTCTGCCAGGTCTACTTTGTTAGTCGGCGGGCAGCCGACATTGTACTTATCCTCCTATTAATTTATTTGTTCATGTTCTCTCGCTGCATCTTCGTTGTCTTTCCACTGCCGTTCAATGTTTACGACGCCATACCCAGAACCCATGTTTGACAATTCCTCCTGCATATCTTTTATCTTCCACGATTTTTTCCGTTTATATTTCCTTGGATTTATTTGTTGCCGTAGAAAAGGTTTAAGCAAATTGATGCAGTATGTTGTCCTTGTCTTTGATCGGCTGTCAGCCGACAATCACGTACTGTGATTTTTCAAATAATATTGTCGTCATTCTTTAAACTTTCTAAACCGGTATGTATGATCTGGAATTTGATAAGAACACCCTCATCCATTGGGCGCCACTCGAATCTACGACAGTGTTAGATTTTTCGAATTGCATCAACGCTCTGGCAACATTTTTGGCCTAAACCCTCTCTAGAATGGGTGAAGCCCATTTTCATGAGTCAGCTGTCCACCGATGAAATGTTCTCGCCACTCTTATTTTTGGAATTTTTTTTTTCCACATTTAGTTAAATATCCGTTCTTATTAGCATGAGGGACACTTCTAGAAATCCGCATTGGACTTGAACTCAAAATATGAGTACGTAGTCCGAGATGAGAAAATTGTACACCTTAGAACAAACAGAAGTAAACAGAGAAAAGTACTTCGGACTGACTGTCCTTAAATAAGCGGCGCAAGACGCTGCTCTATATGCAGGATAGGACGTAAGTATTTATAAAGACATCAAGTATTTGCGACTGCAAACAAGGTATCTTTAGAGGTTTGAGTTACAACAGCAACGTCAGTAGTCTTTCCAGGCATTTTGCGGCCGTTGTCGTCAAACTGTGTTGACCTCGCCAAAACTTGTGGACAAATAATGAAACAATAAGAATACAAACTGCAAACAAGTAATAGTCCCAGAAAAAGGAGTAGATACGATTGGGAAGTACTTCCTCACCTTATCCATTTGGACCCGTGTGCGAATGCCAACTGGATGTGGAGGATTCGACGCTGGATTTGTTAAGATTGGCTTCTTTTTTAATTTCTCAGGGAGTTGTCTAAGACGAGCATTGACTCTAATGTGCAGAGGGATCATGGGTAGTAATTCACGCATCGTCTGCTTTCGTGATACGTGATACATAGACTGTTGACTATCAAGCATCACATGGTCGTAGACAGACTTGTATGCCGCCTTCTCTCTCTCCGGCGACAAAGTTGGCTGATCCATCTGGAGATCTTCAATTGGTTCTTGATTATTGCCGATGTGGAGGGCCTAGTTTGCTAGAAAGGTTGATGCACGTTTGATATGCACGCGGAGATCTCCGGTCGGTTCCTGTTGACATTCATCTGCTCTCGACATCTGCCACGTGTCAGCACTTGGCTCATTCATCCTACATTGTTCTCATTCGTCATGCACGTCAACATTGACAGCTTCTGTATATATTGACACCTTCGTGTCCTTGTAAGCAGTGTGCACTTGCACAGCTCCAGAGCTTAGTTTTTAGTCTTAGTTTCTACAGTTCCTAGATAACCTCCATGTTGACGACCCTCCTCTTCCAGAACCGATGAAGATTGTGCATGCACCCGGAGATCTCTGATTCGCTTCAGGAAATCATCGTCGTTCGCGACTTGGTAGTCTGGAGATGACAACATCTGACTCTCCACCCAGACCTGATGGGGTAAGTTTTGGATATCGTCAAAGTTCAAGGAATCTGACATTGATGTGTCCTCGAAGGATCGTGCATAGGCATATGCTGCTCATCAAAGTCTCATCTAGTTTCCGCGTGATCCGGAGGCACCTTTGGCTGTGAAGTAGGCTCGGATGTCGAAGTAGACTCATCATTACTTTCACGTGATTGACGGGGTAGACTACTGCACTCCATGGGAATGTCTTCATTGCTAAAACCAATTAATCCCACAACATTGACCACCAAATCCATTCCTAAGTGAATAGGCTATGACGGAATCTTAAAGACCTTGAGACCCACTGCAAGAATTGAGGGAGTCGCCAGCTGCAACATAGTGCCGAAGTATGAATCAACATAAAAAGTGAAGTTAAACTGAAATAGGAAATGTAGATGTATAGAAAATAAAACTTATATTGTGGAACCGGCAATCTCCAGGTCGTTGGACTACAATGAGTTGTTTCAATTGGTATGAAACAACTCATTTAGGAAGTTGAATCCGGAAATATGAAGGGCGTCACAAAGATAAGAGTAGCCGGAGATCTCCAGCTCAACAAGACACCGACAACGTCATACCTCTACAGGTCCAGTAGCCCTAGCCATTGATTGTGTCTGGACACCAACGTCTTTAATCATGTTTGTGATAGCGACCTCCGTCGAATCATCGGCAACACCGTCTTTGTCTTCGAGTGCGATATTTAACCCCTAAAGGACCAGAGTCTCCTTCGGGGGGATTCCTGATTTTGGGCAGGTTCCTAAAATTCGGAAAAAAATCCTTTTTCTCTAAAATTTTTATTCTAGATTGCCTCTGATAAGAGCTTCGTGGACATATTTTTATTTTATTTTTTGGATTTGTGGTTTGAAAGTTAGTACCACTTAAAGCCTAAAGTGGGGAGACCGGGCACCTCCAAAAATTTTGACAAAAGTTTCTATTGACATTGAGATTTTTCACACATATAAAGAATATTTCCTTTTCTGGAAATTTTCGAAAAAAAATCTTGTCTTTAGTGTAAAAAGGCATTATATTCCAAGTCAAACATTTTCACACATTGTCGGGCAATGGGGGAAAAAAACTTCATCTTTTCTACATAAAACCTAGAGATCTTCATATTTTTCACTTTTTATTTTTTAATCAATAATGTGTGGTGCAAACCTTCTTATTGACCGTTTGGATTATAATTTGAATACATACGTAGTTCACAAAAAAATAAAACGTGAAATGGCAATTTTTGAACCTCCACTCCTTGCACAGTTATTTTGAATATGCTACACCCCTTTTTTACCTCTAAAAATTGGTGTGTTGGGAAATAACATCATGCTTAAGACAATGGTATAAGATTTAGACCTTGTACAATGCAAAAATTTGATACAAAATGAAGTCAAAGTCTGCTGATCTACTCAACGCAGGGATGAAAATGAACCATTGTTTTGACTTTAAACACTAAAATCTATCAATCTCTGTGGTGAATTGCAACCAAAATTTGATGGCATGTTTACATGGAAGTCTATTTTAAGATCTTACGGTTGAAAATCCAAAATTCGCTTTAAAATGTGATTTTCATGTCTCTTTTTGACAGTGGCAGTTTTGGACTGGTTTTAGAGCGAAATAGGTCGTGGTCCTTTAGGGGTTAAGTGGTACTTCAATGTCTCTTATGTGTCAAAGCATGCCATTTGTGTGGCTTCCTCAGTGTTCACAATCTTGAAGAGTTGTGCGTAGTGCGTCTGCAAAAAATACATTTTAGCTTGGAAATTATTTATGAAATGTACAACTTTAAAAAGAAACAAAGTTCGTTGGAAAAGAGTGCTATGCGAAGAATATAAGCCTAACTTGACCAAGATATGTAAAGTGCGGTCCCCTGTTGACATTCACGACCACCATATTGTCTTTGATGTACCCTGTGAACAGATCGTCAAGAACCAAGATCCTTTGCTGTGGAATTTCGGGTTTCTGCCAGTGTTTGATGGACTCTGCATGTTCACTTGCTGAAATGTACGCGGGTATTTTTTTGAGGTGGCCTTTTAACAACCTCTAGACTGGCGTCTCCGCCGCATTATACTCATGAGAGAGAATTTGGGGTCTTTTGTGGCCAGTACTTTTGGCTTGGAAATGAATCAATTGTTTCCGAAAATGGCGTAAATTGCCCATTTATGGTACCTGCAGCAAGTTGCAATCAGTTCCACAAGCCAATCAGAACCCGGGGCTATGGCAGAGTTGGCACTGTGATGGGCCGATGTGGCAAAGTCGTGGGCCCTGTTGGCAACGTCCAGGCCGAAGTGGCAACGGCCGTGCGTGTCCAGCATGTACTTGTGTTGGTAACTGTAATGAGCACCTGCTTAAAATAGAATATCGAGCGGAATATTTTATGCAACCCTTCAAGTACCAAAACACGTAAAATACCACAAATAAACCTGGTTTAACTTGCTATAAACTAGAAACCAGTGTTTGACATGATGGTACTTGCGTTGTACACGATGGTCACCTTATACTGTTTGCATCCTTTCCCGCCAGATCACCTGGCCATATTGACCTTGCGAGTTTAGCCTGTTGCCACCTTCGTGTGTTTCAAACAGTCACGTGTGTTTGGACAGTGAACATTGTTTTGGTGTAGTTTTGCTGTAGTTTTGCACGTGTTTTGCATGTCTAGGAATATGGCACTGCAAGATATCACCAATATAGGAAAGGGAAGTTCGTATACAGCAGCTGTAGTGTTAGAGAATAGATTTGCACCTGTTGTCAAGAAGGGTGTTCGAATTAATACACAACGGTCTAGATTGGAGTTTCCAGCATTGAGGGATTCTGGAGCAACCAACATCGATTTATGGCTGGATGGCAACTTGTATCCAGTAGATCCTCTCACGGGAAAGCCACCACCGTTTCAAACTTTGAAGAGCTACTTAGAATTTCTGTGTCATGGTAATTCTGGACTCCTTGGATATTGTAATCACCTCGTAAGCGCATGTGATCAAGTGAAGGGCTTCCAACAACAATTAGAAGAGACACAAGCGCATTTTCTTCGAAAAACACTAGAGTTGCAGGAATCTATCGCGTTGCTAACAGAAGAACTGGATGTTGCCAACAGCAGTTGGGCATAGGGTGCAGAAGAGATTGCAGCATTGAAGAGGAAATCCGACTTATTCAAGTATAGATGTGTAGCACTTGAAGAAGAGTTGCAAAGGACTGAAGATGGTTTTGAAATCAACCTTCTCATTGCCAAAGAACAGGGACGAGAAGCTGCTGATCAGCGATTGGAGCAGGAACTCATGGCAGCAAGAGAGGCCTTACTGAAGATGCAAAGGAAGGTGGAACGGATTGTGAATACTCCTGTAGGACCACTACGTAGAGCATCCAAGGGTCTTGCTGATTTAGCCAAGACTGGTGGCGCTGCAAGGGCGCGTATAGCAAAGATTCGGAGTTTGTTGCAGCCGGAGGTTGTTGGAAACATACAAGCTGGAAACATAACGTGTAAGAAAAGGAAACGGCTATGTGGGAACAAGGATACCCAAAATGAGACTGGACAGGCTATTGGACAACTACTGTCGAAAGGAGAGACATTAGCGTTTATCTCAAGTTCACAAAACAGTGATGATGCAACTAGCATGACTAACTACTACCTTGATAAAATTGCGGAGGAGTTGGGATCAGAAGCAATACTCGCAGCATGTGACATGACTGGAGTGTCGCACAAAGGATATGGTGAGATCTTCAAGACAATCAAAGGGCGAGTGCAGCTTGTTGACAAGCGCTTGAAGCCAACATTCCTTCCAAATCCACACAAGGTACCTACAAGCTGAAAACCATTCAATGAATTATGTATATGCCTTGTTAGAAACACTTAAACTCCATTACTTGTTGGTCACACTCGTCAGATATGTTGTCACATCCATGAATTTTATGAATCCCTGTTGGGAACGAAGTGTCCGCTTGTTTCAAACTAATTGCTTGTTTGAAACGGACTTGTGCTGAGCAAGTTAGTTTGTTGCGAAGAGAACTGAATTCGAAGTTGAAGGATCTTGTTGGTGAGCATTGCCACATTGAAAGTACGCTAGAGTTGGAAACGCAAGCTGCAGTCACCACCAGAAGAGCAAAAAAGAAGAAACCAGACATATCAAGAGTTGTTCTAACATCCAAGAATAATTTGTTTGTTGACATTGAAGTTGTGCAAAAGACTATGGTGAAGCTGTACGGATTCACCACCGAAGGTGAATACTCTTCAATTTTAAAATACCATGCCAGTATGATGGAAACAAATTAGATAATGTTATTACTTCCTTTAAATTGACTGTTCGAAACTAACGAAATGTGCAGAAGTTGGAAACAAGCCTTTGGTATTTGTCTTGAAGATGGATGAAGCAGAGATTCTACATGGGAGGAAATTTGAAAGGGTGAATCTGACGCTAATGAATTGTGCGTTAGACACCAGCATACAAAAAACTGATGACAGGTATTTTTCTGTCCAATCTGAAACAAAAATCTGGCCTATAGCATGCTTTGAGGTTGCAAAGGAGTCCCATGAAGTACTCCAATGGGTGTTCCAGCAAACGAGCTTCCCTGCGTTCATCAAAGCACAAGAAGGGGGTCAGTTGCTTACAGTTGAGGGTGTTGGCAACTTCAAAGTAGAATGGCACTTGTCTGCAGACATGAAGACGATAAAATGCTTGTATAAATTGAAACACGGAGCCAATGCCACACACTCATGCATATATTGCAACCAAGAGCGGACAAAACCAGTGGTGGGAACAGGGACAGGTGCTACTATAGAGGCTAGAAGAAGAAAACATACATGGCATGGTGGTTTATTTGCTGGTAACGTCCGGGAGAAGCCACTCGCCATTGACATCGGATCACGATGGAATCCAATTCTACTTATTCCACTTGAGAGGGTACATATTTGTACCTTGCATGTACTAACAATAATGGTGGAGAAGATTCTTCACCTCCATTTTATGTTCATTTGAAACATGCAGAATGAGGAGCGTCAACAACGAGCCATAGAGAATATGGAGAAGACGTAGTCAGCAGCCGGACTTCACGGTGGAAACGTGCGCATCATGAAGGACCCAATCCTTAGTGGTGCTTCCAACAACGTCTTAATCAAACCATCTCTGAGCAGTGTTACTGCAGCTAGGATGTTCCAACCATCGATTTGGTCCGGGCAAGATCGAGTTTGGAAGGATGTCTTGCGCTCAAAAAATAACACTCTTGATCAAGGGAGACAATGGGCCTAGACAAGGTCGAAATGTGGAAGGCGTTGGAAACAGTGTTTCCATATTTAGTTGGCCTTTCCTTGGATCAGGAGCAAAGGGAAACTTTCAGGACAAAAATTCACACATTTGGGAGGCTTTATGTGAAATGCTTTGGAGAAGACCACGTCACACATTATATGGTAAGTCGCTCTTGATTCCAACGTCTACACTTTCCATGGCAGATGCTCGCACTTGTAAGGTCACACTTGTTTCCAACGAAAGATAATCAGTCGCACTTATTGCCAACATATATAGAATGTTTGCAAGATGCTAGCACTAGTAAACTTCAGACATACAATGCATTTCACGTAGGTTGATTTAGTGAATTTAATGCATTTGATGCCAACTTCATGTGGAGGGTAAACTGATTTATTCCATGGTTTCTGTTTTGAAGCATAACTTGGTGCGACATGGGCCTTGGTATGTGGAAACGTACGGGAGCCTTGCTGTTTGGAACAACCAGGGAATGGAAAAATTGCATCATGCAGCCAAGGCTGCTAATCAGCATCACACTCAGCATGGTGGAACAAAAGAAAGAACAAGCTCCATCGTTCAAGAATACCAACATTGGTACAGAAACATACAACACAGATTTTTCAAGCAAGAACGGATTATGGTCGTTGCCAACGAAAGGTCACTCGAAGACGAGGCAAACATGGCTGCAGGAATAGAGAAAAGGAGGACGGCCTACAACACTTCAAGTGCAAAGGATGCAGCTAAAAGGTGTAGGGATGGAAGATCAAGAGTGGGCCGAGTTTGGGTGTCAAACGTAGAGACAGAGGTTCTAGAAGACGGTGGGAGTATTGACCTGTTGGAAACAGAGCCAGTAGTTGCTACTGATGACCTTTCGGAAACAAGTCATTAGTTGGTAGTAACAACCTGTTGGAAACAGAGCTTGTAGCTGAATACTTCACATGTGCTTCCATCATGGTTTGATTTGTATATGTAATTTTGGCTATGTACAAAATTTAATGCAAATCCACCCAAAATCCAGCTTGACATTGAAGATTATCCACTAGGAGATTTGCAAGAAATTCACTCTAAATATCATAGATTTAGATTATGATTCATTCAAGGTGAATAAAAAATATATCCTTTTCTCAAATTCAAGAGGCTTTATAGATTTTTTTTAGTCACTATATGTTTTTGAGGCCTAAATCATGTTTTTGCTTTATGGTTTTATTTTTATAACTTGTTGATTTTAAACATTCACATTAACCACTCAAATCTAGAAGACTTTGAATCTAACATTTTGAGATTTTATTTTGTTTTATTATTTTATTTTGTTTAATTTTTTTTGGGGTGTTTTTTGGTGTTCATTTGCGTTAAGTTTTCTTTTCAAATTTTCCCCCTTCTTTTTCATACTTCTTATTCAACCTATTGAGATTTTTATTTTTCTACTTTTCATACATTTCAACTTTGTTATTTAAATTTATGAATAAATTTGTTGCTTTATATTAATTATTTTCCTCATTTTTTAAAATTTATGAATAAATCTGTTGATTTCCTTTGAGACTGATAAAATAATCATATTTAGTATTGCAAAATATATATATATATATATATATATATATATATATATATATATATATATATATATATATATTTTTATTTTTATTTTTAATTTTTTAATTTTTTTTCCATGGAGATAAAATATAAATAATAAAATCAAATACAAATAAAATAAAAATTCTCGTAAAATTTTTAAAAACAATTCTTCTCTTTTATTTCTACCTCAAGAATAAAAATAAATCAATGTTTTGTCCATGTAAATGTAATTTTCATAATAAAATAAGTGAACAAGAAAATAAAATGCGTAAGAGTAATAATATGAAACTATATTATCATTTCACATCTCTATCTAACAATGCTACATACTTTTGTTATCGCTACGATTTGGTGTAGAAGAAAATAATATCATCAACATCGAACTATTAAAGAATTTAGACCTTATAATTTGCAATCATTTGGCACCAAGAAAAAATAAATTCTCATGATCCAATTTGAGTACGATATAAAAAAACTTTTTTTCACTTCAAGCAACATGATTTTTAAAGCCATGTAATAAATTTTGATAAAAAAGAAATAGGCATAATCTTATAGTAGTCTTGGGCAAAATCTGGCAAATGAAGATTCTAAGAAAGATATTGGTTTTTTTGCTCCTTGCCTTGAAAATGAGCAATTTTGAAGTGTTTTTGATTAGACATAGTTAAGGAACTTTAATCTATAATAAACTTGGCACAAGAAAAAAATTAAACACCATGTTTGTTACATTGGTAGATAATTAGACTTTCAAAATAACATGTGTATTGGACTTAAGCTACAATGAACATCTAAAATGTACTCACAAGTAAGATTTGATAAATGATTTGAATTGGATCGAGCTAAATAGACATCTTCAAAATCATAAAACTCTCTAATATAAAAAATATAGTGTTATTTGAGATATAACTTGTGGCGCAAGGTATTGTGGTTAGCTCAAATTTACTTATCTACATATGTAATATATTGTTAGTATTTGAGTTAGATCCAATATTATTCAAAGTCAAATTTGGATTATAATTTGTAATTTACTTTAAATTGGCGATAATTATTCAATGAAAGTTTTAATTTTGATGTATAAAAAAAGAATGCATTGGAAAAGAGTTCACATGTAGCAGAGTTCACATGTAGCCCAACATAATGTTCTAAGAACCCTCACCCTAAATAGAGCCCTTAATATCAATTTCTTCAATCTCATGTTTTTCCCCATAACCAGCACAATGTGCTACTTGAATATGGACTATTCATATTAAATTGTGGAATTAATAAAAACTTAGGAACAACTAAAAATATTGATTAACCTATATGATTTTTAATTTTGAAACACCACATAATATATATTTAGATGATTGAAATTCAATAAATTGGTATAATCTACATTTAAATTTAAATTTTGGAACAACTTTCTATCTCCTATGTATCTCTTTTTTTGTTACTCGGTAATTGCAACACACTAATGATTGACTGTTGTAAAGTATTTTTTTTTTCCAGTTTTGAATTTCATCACCAATGTGAGAAATGCATAACATCTTTTCTAACTTGCAATCATTCAACTTGCATTCATTCATTCAACTTGCATTCATTCTAACTTGCATTCATTCAACATCCACCTAAAATCAATTTAGATTATCTTAATCAATTACATGGGATACAATTAAATCCACACCATTTCTTGAAGTGTTTTTCACAATTACCCATCATATGGAGGTGATGTCCTAGGAGCTTCAATAAGTCACATATCCATAATGTTCCATCATTGTATTTTCATGTGGTGGCCTTACCTGATTACTTGAATAAGCCTTTGTTGCCACCGCCTTTATGTAAAGCGTCTCTCACAGCCAATCGCATTCAATTCTTACCGTCCCAATACCTTTCTACTGTTTCCAGTTCCCTCCTCACTTGTCCCAATACTTTCCACTTCCCCCGTGCTTCTTTCCGCACGAAGCTTGTTTTTGTTCTTTCTTTTGTTTGTCACTTTTTCCCGCGTCTCCCACTCTCCATTCCCGCGTCTACCTTTTCTCTTGCTCGCCATTGTTTTTGCGCCTCTTCTTCTTTCTAACAGTCCTTCCATTTCCCTGTATCCAGCTTGTTTCCAACATGAGTTCGTCTGAGAGGAGGCTGCGATCCAAAAGCCGAGTGAAAGGGAAAGTCGTGGCCAAGGAGGAGCAGGAGCGTTCTCCAAAGAACAAGACGGAACCAGGACCGGAGGGGATTACAAGCTTTGAGTGGGAGACTCCATTCGAATTGGAAGGCATTCCACCGAAGTTGCATGACAACAAGGCATTCAGCCAGTCCTTCTTGCGGGCGTGCATCTACCATTTCAAGGAAGGCAACCCAGTCAACTGGGCAGGAGCAGCAGCTCAGTTGATTGAGGAACGTTTTTTCCACGCTTAGCTAAATCCCTTGAAGTTGAGACCTCCAGCTATTAGATATCAGCTCAAATGCATACTGAAGGAGGTGGCAACGTTTCTGAAAGAAGTTTGCAAAACAGGGGGTGATGGTGGAGGGTCGGCTGCAGTTGGCAACGTGAAGGAACCGTTCCAATAAGGTATTGGTGGCAACACGAAGGGCAGTGGAACCAGCAAGCTCGAAGAGTTGCTGGAGGAGGTGGAGCGAAAGACTAAGGAGCTTCACAATGCAGACAAAGACCTGCAAACTAGGAGGCAAGCCCTGTTGCAACTCGATGGGAAGATTTTTGAGTTTGAGGCAGGGGATGAACGCCTCCAAACACATGCGACGTACTTGCGCAACAAGAGCAAGGAACTACAGCGAGCCGGGGATGGGGAGGAGAAAATTCTTAAGGACAGGGAGGTGCGCAAGGTTGGGGGCGAAATTCAAGCAAACAATATGGAGTGGGACACGGCTGACATTGACAGGACCGTAGCAAAGGTGGTCGAGGCAGTTGCTGCAAAGAAGTATAAGAAGATGGAGGAGGAACTAGCAGAACTCCTGGAGCAGTGCAACGCAGAGAAAGTAGCTCAAGCGTCCATCAAGCCAAAGGCGCCTGTTGGAAACAAAGGGTTGGATGCGGGTGGGGCCCTAGTTCTTCAACTGGACAAACCTTGTCCACGGTGCCAACTCAAGTTTGTTGCCAACACCGTGTTGCCTTTCTCTTGTGGTTGTTTGTTCCACCCTTGGTGTTTGTGGGCAGAACTTCTTGCAGGAGGTCGTGCATGTTCTGAGTGCAAAAAAGAAGGTGACTCTCGGTGGATGGAAGCATGGGGGTTTGATGCATAGGCAACACCAAAGCCACAAGCCACCGAAGACACTGCTGCCAACAAGTCTTCTGTTCTACTTGTTGAGCTGGATGGTGAATCAAACAAAGACGCTGACATCTTCATGATGAGGAAGAGGCCAGGCTCTGGTACATTTGAGGGTGAACCAGCTCAAAAGATGGCGACGATGGATTTGGGGCCCTCACCTGTGGTTGATAAGGCTGAACATAAAATCTCCACTCCTTTGTCTTGTCCTACAGAATACATTTGGAGATTTCCTTGTTTTATGTTCCGAGAGCGAGCATCTGACAAGATAGAAGCGGTTGCTGAAGCTGTGGCGTACTTAGCTCTTCACAGTACGTTCCTTTGGAGCGCTTTCTAGTTTCCACCAATTGTATTGTAGTTGTTTCCAACAAGTAGTTTCGGTAGTCTTCTCCACTTGCTTGACTCGTCGTTTCCAACGTATTGCTAGTTTCCAACATGTTTTTATGGTTGCTAGAAACTTGATAACTTATAGTCTCAAGCAGTTGTAGGACTCTTTGTTTGCAACGGCTTGTTACACTAGTTTTCGTCATTGCTGTTGGAAACTCACTTTCCGGAGCTTGTTGCTAATGTTCAGAATGGGTGTGGTCTGTTTTCACAGCAAATGAACAGGTAGCCAAAGAAAAGGGGGAGAAGATGCCCCGACACAAGAACGAATATGAAGCCCGCGACAAGGAGGGACAAGGCAAATCAAAGGACGAGGAGGTAGAGAGAGCAAAGAACAAGGAGGATGAAATGAAGGACGCGATTGCAGGTTTGCAACCTGAAGTGGGTCTAGAGGCAGGGGGTGGGCAATCGCAGCCTATGGAGGTTGATGTTGTCAACGCGGAAGGTGTCACTGTAGGTGTTGCCGAAGGTGTCACCAACATTCGAGTTGCAGTTGCCACCGATGTTGCCATGGAAGCTTACAGTACTAAGGTTGCCACCAAAGAGTCTCCAGCTCGCATGTCTTCAAGCTCAGAGCAGTCTCCTCCAACTTCTCCTAATGCTGCGAGACTAGATGCGTTGGTGGACAACATTATGAACACCCACTGCCCAACATTCGACACGTCTTAGAACTTAGAGTGGTTAGTGGTGGGACATGGCGTTGGAAACATGCTCTAGGCTTACTGTTTAGAACATGTGATTATCTAGACTTACACGTTAGAAGTACTCATGAATGTTTCCATCATGTTTAAATTTTCCCACTCCAGTTTTGTGCACATGAACCTTGATGGGAGTGGAAATGTAATTTCTTCTATCTTGCATGGATACAGTGTTTTTATATTTGTATTGATGAACACTCAGTGTAAGGATGTATACACATAAGAGCCATGATGTGCTCAGAATCTTCATTTGTGTTGTAGTTTGCAATGTATAAAAAAATAGGTTTATTGATATAGAAATATAGCCTTACAAAATTTACTATCACGACTGTTGATTACAAATAAGTCCGTTTCTACCTATCATCCTCAAAAACACTGTATCCATGCAACAAGGTGGGGAACACTTAGTTTCCAACCGTCTATTCGAACGAGCATTCCACATGACTGTAACCCGTTTCCAACGCGCTGCTCTAAGGGGCACTATCCGAAACAGTGCACGTGTTTCCATCAAGGTAGTTCAAAAAAGCACTCTCCCATTCCCCCACCTTGTTGCCAACGTGATATTTTTTTCAAGACGCACTACCTTAAGTTCTATCCTGTTTCCAACAAACTAAGTCTATGAGACAATCTTCATCACACAACGATGTTTCCAACGTATAGAACTGCTGGTGATACACTGTTTTCAACTTTAAGCTGTTCTAGCTAGGTAATAGCTGCTACTATTTCAAATGTCCGCGGAGGGAGGACTTCTTGTACCAAGTTGGCTTCCTCATGCCTGCGGTTCACATACACGTCCGGAAACCCTGCTCGTTGGACTCTGAAGCGGAAATCTTCTGGAACCACACCTCCTAAGGTGATAACGTCTCTGCGAATATGTGACAACGGCCATGATCGACCCACTTGAAACGTTGCCACCGTCACACCTTCGAACATGCAGGGAAGCATTACCGTGTCCTCCTCCTGCACTTCGTCTAATTGTTGCCAACTCACACCATCTTGTGCCAATCGTTCTCTGCTGTATTTGAAGTTGGTGTACAATGTTGCACGGCCTACGTGGTACCTTCAGCGCACAAAACACATCTCAGCAAGCCTGAAGTGAATTTCTTCAACAATTTAAGGACAAATAAACTCTAATGGCATTGGTTTCATGCATTTCCCACAAAGATTGCCAACACGTCGTGCCAACACAGCGTTGTTAGCAAGGTGCTGCCAACAGTAGGGTTTGCCAAGAGAAGTTTCCGTACCTGAAGGTTACGGTGTCCATCGATATTGTGCACCTCACAATGTCTTTACCAAGGACAATTTTTTGATGCCAACCTACATCCATGAGGCTCGTAAACAACTCATCAGAGAGACTGTTGACAACATAGAGGGCGGACGTGCGTCTGATTGTCTCTTCTCCACACGCGAAAAGATCAACAAACACATGCAACGGCATGAACCATTGGAGGTGGCCCATGCAGCTGCCAGTGGTGGGCTTTGTCACAGCTTGGAAATCCGCCCGAAGCTTGAAACAGAACGATTCGCTGGTGTGCATGTCTGGGAGAGGCCAGTCGGGAGCAGCCAATGCCGGCAACAACAGCGGCTTAACTGATCCGTATAGAACTCCTGGTGTAGGTGGCACATAGACAAGGTTAGAGAAGAAAATTCCATTCTGAAGCAGTTTGTTGTAGGACCTCCCATTCCGAGTTGCTTCTCCAATTTCGCTATGCATGACAACGATTACTCCAAGTATAGAGAGCGGGTCCACCCAGTCTTCAAAGAAGGACTGGTACAGAACTGTTGCCAACAGAAAACACCAGAAACCATATTAGTAAGTAACAGTGCAATGCCTTTGCAATGTGAAATTGAAAGGCAATGATTTTGGATGGAAACAAATTTGGTGGCATCAACAAAGTCATGTACACTAACAATTACATGAAACCCGTTCGTACCGAATCTCCGGATCTAGGAGCACCTGATCCCGGTGATATGCATGTCTTACCAACACTGCTTCCAACTCGGGCTTGTTGCAAACATTCTTGCGTCCATCAAGCTTAAATCGAAAGTCTATCAATTGAGCTTTGTAGGACCCCCTCATGCTCTCACCTCCATGCCTGCGAGCCTCTCTTGCTCATGTTCCATGTCTCCCTGGATTTAGCCTTACCCATGACAACCTCTCATACCTTGTTGGAATCCACTCTCCTTGTTCATTGTGTGTGTTATGAAGGGTCACTACTGCCACCTCCGAACGTGGCCTACGATTCTCCATCACAAAATGCACAACCAACCACGTTAAAATCGCAACTGTAATACTGCCCTGCCAACCTCGGCACATGCATCAACCACGTTACGTCCAAACGTTATGGAAGCAAATACTTGCATGCATTCAGACATACAATGCATCCCAGCAAGCCATCAATAGTGGTGTTTCCACCAATCCTCCAATTTAGTGTCACACTCATTTCTTCCTCACTCTTGATTCCCGCCAAATTTAATATGCAATTGTTGGTCACAGCATTGACCGTTGTGGTCACATCGTTGGCGGCTCCACGATAGAAACGTAGGACTAGTCCTCGGATGTACACACATTTATATATTGTATGTAACTCACATCGGGAGGACATGGGACACTGGTACATAAATTTAATATTGTTTCCAACACTACCACGACTGATGGTACCAACATATTATACAGTTTTCCACACTGTGCTCTCATTGGTGGCAACTGTTCGAAATCCGATGTCACCACCTTATACGCCAGGGTGGAGGCTCTATTTTCTGATTTATTGTAGACGGTAATTAGAAATGCAAGTTGGGCATCTGGAGACCCCAAACTTTCTCTAATGCATACAAGAAGACGGTAAACTGTGAACGCCACACCGATGTCTAGGATCGGAAACCCGTTACTTTTCCTCTGGAAGTAATAGACGACATGCGACGACCACATTCTGTGCTTGTTTTGGATTGCTTCTGCCGCTATCTGATATGGCGGATGATTTCAATGTATCCGGCTTGGTTCGTAAAGGGAATCGACGGAAATCTCACTCTTGTCCTCATGTTCTTCATGTCTACTTCGAGATGGTTAAAGATTTGGTTACACTTGAAGGTAGTAAGGACCATAGTGCGGCATGTGGAATCCATCACACAATAGAAGAACCAGAAGTATAGGTGGGCTCTTGGTCCTCTTGCCACTCTTGAACGTTGTCCATAATTATTGTTTCGGCAACAGAGCCCCTAGAGTTGTCTTTCAAAATCTTGCACATGTACTTCGAATCAAATTGTGATGTATTGTTGCTTGGAGTGGCATCTCCAGCTGCTTAAGAAAAGTGTGGAGTCCAAATACACAAAAACACTTCTAGAATTGGATCCGTCTCTTTGTTGATTGCCTTCATTTGGCCCTCCAATCAACTTTTGCCTTGGGCGATCTGATTCCCTCATCAATGGTTTATTCTTGTGAATGTAAATCTCTAGGAAGGCCTCGTCTAGTAGCTTTTCAATTGCTTCTATTTCAGGCCACTTCATCTTTGCAAGGTCACCTTGTGTAAAGTTGAGGCACTCGACGGTCAGGCCTTCCGCATTTGCCTTTGCCTTCTTTCCCTTCTCCTTCTGCAAGGATTTTCCTTTTCTTTCTCCAGAGCCAGAGCCCCAGCACTCGACTTCCGCTTTCTACTAGTCGCCGGGAGTGGTGACTCAAGAATAAATGTAGTAGGGGCGACTATGGGCTTCAATGCCTTAGATGCTTGCAATTCCTCCATCCATTGCCACTACTCCTTGATGTAGTCTGTTGTCCACGAGTTTTTCAAGGGAGGGGGAACAGAAGGTTCTCATTTTGGCAGGACACTAGTAAGTTGTCATTGAGTTTTGCTAAGTGGAGGATCAGACCGTAAATGACAAGTTAATTGATGGGGTCCGTAACTTCCTTGATGACAAGGAGGCAAACCTTCTCATCAAGGCCCTGCCTCTCGAGAACTTGAGGTCCAATGTTGGGGTGTCCATGTCTCAATTCAAATTTGGGAAACACATTCCCATGCAATGTTACTCTAATTTTGATGTCCCAGGAAGAGACATTTTGTCTACATGTTTCCCACATTGTCTGGCCCGTGGTAGACGAACTCCACAAACACGAAGAGTTCCTCGTGACGGCATTCCAATGGAAAAGAGGTTGACCACGACCCCTTGGTACCAAGAAGTAGATTTGCAATCTCCTGCCATTTCACAATTGATAACTTCTTCAAGCCAAACTATTGTACATGATATATATGACCACGTTGGACTGGAGATCTCCGGTTGGTTCTAAACTACATCAAAACCATCCGTTCCTGTTACTTTAGTCTGGTTCAGATCACCGGTTCTAGTTCCGTTGCTGCCTCTGGAGGCATGGAGTACTCCTGGGTTCAAATCAAAACCGGAGATCTCCAGCTCACAAGACAATGATCTCATAGAATCGGAGTACTATTGGGTTTCAATCAAAACCGTAGATCTTTGGCTGTTGGTTTAAGGAGTTGTTGACTGCCAATCGAGTTTTCAAAATTAGCAAGTAACCCCGCTTGTGTATCTTATCCGGAGATCTCCGGCTGTAGGCTCCTACCTCTTCTTTACTGTTCACAGTACACTTCTCTCACAATTGCACATCATCCGGAGATCTAAGATTGAATTTCTCACGCAGTTCACGAATTTCAGATGAAAATTGCTAATACATTGATTCATTCATGGGAGGACCAGAATCAAAGAACTCAGAATGCAGCTTATCTAATCAAACATTCAAGTTGAAGGAAAAATGGAAATCAAACTGAATCTAATCAACAAATCATGAATCCGATCTACCTATATGATCATATCGGTCACCCTCCCACGACTGGCCAATCGATGGCGCGGACAAAGAAGCCATTTCCCAAGCAAGTCCTCTCTCAGCTACGCAAAAACTTTGAAGTCCTTCTGCAATTCATGAGATCATTTCAGGAGTCAGTACACAGAATTTCAACCTGACATGCAAAGACCCAAATATTCTACTACAAAATCCAGTAAAATGAAACTTTGTGCCCGAAACCAAAAAACGTGACTACGAAACCGAAACCTTGTATTCAAATCCAAAATCCAGAACCAGAAACATATAATCCTGATCACAAAATTGGAACCATGAGCCTCGAACCAAAATCCACAACGAGACAAATAATCCTGATTACAAAATCAAAACCCAGAATCCGAATCCAAAATCTAGAACCAGATACAATTAAATTTTGATCATGAAACCAAAATCATGAATCCAAATCCAAAGTCTAGAACCAGAAACAAATAATACTGCTCACGAAACCAAAATCCTGAATCCGAATCTAGAATCCAAAACTAGAAACAATCAATCCTGATCACTAAAGCGGAACCCTAAATCCGAATTCAGAATGATGATCCAGAAACAGAAAATCCTCGTCACGAAACCAAAACCCTCAACTCGAAACCAAAATCGTGAACCTTAAAACCGTAACCTTGATTTCAAATCACTGAACCACAAACCCTAAACGCGAAATCCAAATCAAAGTCTGAACCCTAAGCCCTAAACTCTCTTCAAATCTGAGTTCAAACCAAAATGGTCATACATAATCCTACAGAATTGAGTATATCAAACTCCAAAATCCTAAACTTTAAAATTCCAATCAAACCACAACCACCATCTTCATAACTACGCATGGCACTAGCTCGTGCAATCGAAAACGGCTCACATGCACATGCTTCGAACTCACCCGAACACACAACCTTGATGCCTCCACAATTTTAAGGCCCGCCTCGCACCAATGGGCGCCGCTTTCTCTTGCAACATCAAACGCCTCTTCTTGCCGAAACGCTCTCCCTCGGCTCTCAAACCGCAGCTTCAGCTCACGCTTTTGTAAACCGTCATCTTTGCTCGATAACAGTCCGCTGCGAGCTATCACGCTCCTAACGCCCCACTCCCTCACGCCACCACTCGCACTTCACCCCCGGCTCATGAAACCCGCTTGCTCACTCCAGCTCCCGGTTTCTCTCACACACTCAAGCTTGCGCAATCCTCTTGCACAACCTCAACCTTGAGCAGCCTTCTCTCAAACCTCAAGGTCTTGCACACCCTCTTCCGCAAACTTTCAAGCTCGCGCAAACAATTTCTAACAAATCGTCTTGGTAAAAGTCTCTCGCGCTCTTCCAAGTCCTGCTCTACACAACGCATTCTTCCAAGTCACAGTCTCCACAATGCGCCATCCAAAATCGCGCTCCCCATAGGAATTCCCGCCATACTACTACAAACTACAGTTCGCATACTATCATGAAGCTCACTGGATTGTACAAGGACTTTTCATGAACAATGTACCAAAACCAGCTCAAAACGTCCCCATCCTCCCGCTCTCATGATGAAATACCAAAAAGTCACCATCACCAGTAATCACGCACGTCCAACGTGTTTTTTTACAATCAAATCTTGAGAAAATCTATTGATACCCGAGGTCAGAGGGTAACGGAATGGAAGCCCAGCACCGGACCCTTCTACAAGCCCGAGCAAAGATGCAGCAGGACGTGTCGAAGGCAGATGCAGCGCTCGAAGAAGCCCAAGTATACAGGAAGGCAGCAGAAGAGAAGGCAACCGCATCAGCTCAAGCCCTTGGCGAGGTGCGGGAAGCGTTGAGTTTTCCGGTTGACATTGTCAACCGGAGCATTCTCTTCACGGAGTACCTGGAGAAGGGAGGTGAAGCAAACCGGGGTCAGGTCATCCGTTTCCTTCTCGACCATGCCCGGAAGATGGAGAAGACATGGGGGTAGATGCGGTTACTGTCGGACAACGCAGCCAGCACCGTCATCCATGAGAAACCGACGGAGCCGACCCCCACCATCGATCTTACTTCGTCCCCGGAGGCAACCGGACCATCCCAACAGGCACATGAACCCTCCGGGAAGGGTAAGGGACCGATGGAGGAGACGGTGGTCACTCCGGACACAGCCCCGCCCGGACAGAGTGGTAGGGCACCTCCCAACAGTTCGGAGACGGTCTGGAAGACCCACCTCCCTTCAGTACTATTTCAGGATTCTCCTTCCAGTTTCCGTATCCCCCTTTCGCCACCGACCTCCAATCGACGGAAGACGACCTCCCCCCTTTCTCGAGGTCATCCGGGTACGGCCACCAGTCCCAAGGCAACACATGGGACTTCCCCCGGCACCGCCGAGAAAGCAACGCAGGTGGCAGCTGCAGCCGATCAACCCGACTCTGAAGCTCCCGCCTGCGGAAGTGGTCCAGTACCGAATCCCATTCCGGATAAGGTAAGTGGCAGGAAGCAGACCGTGGGAGCGTCTCCGATGCGCCGGAGTGGACAGAACAAGAAGACTCCTTAGTTAGATTATTAGTTTTAGTAGAAGATTTGTTAGTACCGGTCATCAAACTTGCAGTAGCGATTAACGATGGGGCTCCAGATTGCACCCGGCTACCGACCTGTCTGTCGAAACCGAAAACTTAGAATTGTTGACCGGCGGAAAAATCGGATCTGAGATCTATAATTTTTGGATTTCAGGTTGGAAATCCTGGACCTTTAGGGATAAGATTTTCTAGGTTAGATTCTCCGGATTTCCCGCAGGTAAGGTAGTGCGTGGATCCGGTTGATTTTCTAGTACTTAGGGTGATGAGTTTTCTTAACTCAGGATCTTGTTTTCCTTATGTTTGAATATATTCAGGAGCTATCACTAGATTTGCTACCTAGTTTGTGCGACATATAATGTTCTCTTGTAAGGTGCAAGGTCCGTTGCTGTAGTACGTCTTACGGAGATTTCTGTGAAGAGAAGGATGTTTTGATGAACTAAGGAGTGAGCCGGTTTAGATTTCCAGCAGGGGAGTGTCCGGAATAACTAGAGGAGATTGCAGAGGCGTTCTTGGTCACCTCCAGAGTCCGGAAGAACCAGGAAGGGAAGAGATGTATTGCAGAGGTGTTCCTGGTAGTCTCTAGGGCACGGAATATCCCGTGTGAACCCGGATTCCAAGTTTGAGGGGACGGGAGGGGGGTTACCCTTTTCTCCCTGCACAAGTCCGTTACCATTGGTCCAGCAATGGTCCAATTTTCCGTCCCGAGCTGAATGGATGTCTAGCCACTATAAGTCACGAGGCAGTGGGGAATTCGGCCACTTACACAAAATAGTATCAGTGGCACCCGGCCACTAGTATAAAAACTCCGGAAGAAAATCCGTCGGAAGTTATCCGAGATCCAGAAGGATCCGGAAACTATTGTAAGACCTCCAGAATTCGGAAGGATTCGGATGGTAGATTAAGGGATAATATGAAAGCTAACCAAGAAAGTAGTGTTTGGTAGTTGTTAGTTTTTACCTATTGGTTAGGAAAGAAACAGTAGGTCTCTGTGGGAACGAATTTAGAGCGGATACTTTGGGTACATTTAGCTACAACTAAGTGCTATCCGGTGGAATACCTACTCTATAAACTACGACACAACCTTTCGGGACGCCCCGGGGAGTGTTCCGGGCCAAGCCCTGGTCTTGGACCACGGAAGTATGGTGCAAGGTGTACTCTTTTTGTCAGAAGCAGCCGTGGATGCCCGGAGTCAACCGGGAGCAGCTAGAAGAGCACGTGTCGAGCCCTTACAATGTGTCGGAGTGCGACCAGAGTGACGAATAAACAAACCACCAGTTGAAGTGGGTGGATCAATTTCTAAACCTAATCATCCACCTCAATTGACGTGAAAGAGTCACTACCCGGTTAGCCACCACCTACATCGAGGCGTTCTTCAAAAAATCTTTCCCCGGTAAGGGTCTTTGTTGGTTGTGGCAATTTTGCCTCAACTCCGGGCAATTCAGCAAGGTTGATGCTCCAAGACTTTCTTGACTCCATATCTCTACACTTGTATAAGCATTACCATTTTCTAAAGCAAGAAGAAAAGAGGATGTGGAAACAAGGGATTCCTCTTCAACATCATACTTACTGGCTCTTCACCAACACCCGGAGCTCCGGTTAACATTACGGACAACTTCACAGGAAGCCTCTTCATCTCAAGCAATCTGGAGTAAGAACAGGACCTTTCGGACGCACCGGGAGAAACCACCACCACTACCTGGGGCATCCAAAAGTCTCACTCTCGTAGAAAACAAAGAGCAGTTCTCCTCAGAGGTGACTCGAAATGTCCAACAACCGGAGATGAAGCTAACGGAAGCAAGGTGTTGCAAGTCGTCGGGTCAATATTCCTCTGGTTAGCATTTAATTGTTACTAAGTTCAATTGAAGTAAATCGCTCCGGTGTCGTTTCCACAAAGACCTATTGTCCTTTTCCAAAGAGATAGACAATACTAAACTACCAAACACTACTCCACAGGTTAGCTTTCCTATTCATTCCTTTGCTCCAGATATGGATTCTTTTAGATTTCAGAGATCTTTACAATGGCTTCCGGAACTAGTTTCTGAGGAGCTGAAAGGGATTTGATTTATCTCTGTTCCTTTTCAAAGAGTCTTCCGGACGGTTTAAACAAGTGACCAGAAGGCCACTGATCATGTTTTGTGTAAGTGGCCGGATTCCCACTGTCTTGTGACTTAATGCAGCTAGAGACCCACTGCCTCATACCTTAGTGGCTAGACACCCACTCTTACTCCGCTAGCGGGTGGACGTTTGTTGAAGTCGGACACACACTCTCACATCATCCGGATGGCCATCCGGATGCAGTCACGGAGAGGTCAATCCGGACTACAATGACATTCTAGTAGGTACTACAGTGGATGTACTGAGTGAGTTTTACAGCTTGTAAGTGAACCTCCTTCTACACATATACATTGGGCTTTCTCCTATCGTAGGAGGAGATTCTGGCCTCAACCAAAATCCGGGTTCACACGAATGATCTGTGCCCTAGAGACTACCAGGTACACCTCTACAATACGTCTCTTCCCCTCCTGACTGCTTCCAAACCGTGCAGAAAGTCGGGTCTCTACCTAACTTCTTCTCCAACTCTTTCGAGCGATCTCCCAATGCAAGTCCCTGCTGGTTATTCTAAGTACAACCACTTCAACACCCAACACATAAGAACTAAATCACCATACTCCAACCACAATGGATCCGTTTCCTCATAAGAAAAATACTTAATCACCACAAGTTCAATAAGAGAAAGTGTAATAGATGGAAAACGCTCTCCATGTGAGAAAACATGATAATGAGTTGTCTAAAACTCATCTATTAAGTACTAACTAAATTCCCGAATCTAGAATCTACCTTATCTACGAGAAATCCTAAAAATTCCATTCTAATAATAAGAAGGTCTTATCCCTAAAAATCTGGAAATCTAATCTTAGATCCGGATTTTTCGCTGGTAAAGAAGTTTATGGAATTGGTTAACCTTAGGTTTGGTAGCCGGGTGAAATCATGAGCCCCATCCTTTAATTGCTACAAAATCTTGGTAACTAAACATTCCTAACTTCAACCCTAATCCTAGCTATGCAGTCTGCTTGTTCCGGTCGCTCATACGCAAAGGGGATGCTCCTACTACTTCCATTGCCCTCTCAGTCTTCTCCGAAGTTGGATCTGATGCCTGGCTCCTATTTCCAGAAGCTAGGGTTTCCGGCTCCGGGTTGTCACAGGAGGGTGCCACTTGGGTGGCTTTCTCTACCGTGGCATTTGTGGTCTCTATTACATCCTTGACACTGGAGGTCTCCTCCGGAAGACCCCGGGACAATGGGAAAGTCGTCTTCCGGAGGGTGGAGGAGGGAGAGATAGGAGGCAGCCGGAAGACTGGAGGAGTTCCTTGGACCAGCGCTGCGCGAAGAGGGATCTTCCAAAACTTGGCCGTCTTCGCCTCTATCAGCACAGGCCGGGGACGTCCCCGCCCTACCCATGAAGGGGCACGGACGTCGCTGCCCACACATAGGTAGGGCGGGGACGTCCCCGCACTGCCTCCCTCTTTCCTTTAATCCCCCCCTTACTAAAAACACGTCCGTGTTCTGCGTAGCAGCGATGTGGTACCAACGTAGCCGCCACATTGCATGTTTTTTACCTTGATGGTAAGTCAACTCTAGATTGACTGTATCGGACGGGCGAGACCTCTATCGGACGGGCGAACCGAACGTCCGTCCGATATGACAACCCTACATGGAATTCATTGAGGTCGAGCAGAACATTTAACCACCTACCTTGGAAATCTGATATGACTCTTGGTATTTCTTCTAAATTACTAGCACCACTTATTGATGCCTTGTAGACCTCGTTAAAAATGCGAGAAGAACGACCAATATTACTACAGATTCATTAACAACGGCGGGTCAACAAAATGTAGAACGAAAGAGACAAACAGGGGGGCGTCATGGGGGAAGTGGAGTGTGGAAAGTGTTAGAAGAAATCCTCGAGAACTTTATCGTCTTGTAGGAATTTGTCTCGGACCCCCATCAATCCCAATGAACCTTGCATGCTGCAAAGGGGTTCCAAGTGTCCTCCAACCATGTAGGGGCCCGGTTCTGGGACAAGAAGAGGTGGCTCCGAGATAGCAAATCAAGATTGATCTCGTCTACAAGCATGACCAAAGTTTGGACGACCTCTTCTTTGACTGAGACTGCTCTTTTGACTACCTCTTTTATGACCGGGTAAGCGATCGCGTCATCACGGAAACCTAGATCTGGAAAATTCAACAATTTCAAACTATCAACTGATGAAACACATAGGACAGTGATTCAAGGCAGAGTCCTCAGATGTCATGCAGTTTAGTTTAAGTCGAGCTAAAGCCCTCGCTGAGCCCTATTATAATAAGAAAAACATGGAAGTACGAAATTGGACATTTACAAAATGTTCTGCCTCTATATAATCGTAACCATATTACACTAATCTGAGGATGAGCTGGGGACATCTTTGACAGATAAGGTCCGAGCGGGCGACTTTGGAGGAGAAGAGGGGGGGTTCGACGAGGATGGAGGAACATGAAGCAATTGAGCCTCGATGGAGAAGGAGGAGGAACCAGCTGGAGACGGCAGCAGTGAACCGCGGGACTAACTCCTAGTCCCTTCTTTTGCTGAGACATTAATTGCGGGTGGTGTCGTGGCAACAACAGGCAACATAGCTGCCATAAATCTCTTAAGCAAGAGCATCATGTTGGCATGCCTTTGCTCTTGGTTTCTCTTCGTCACACCTCAGCTGCAGGCTCTTGAGTTCCTCGTAACACTCCGCCAGCTGCTGCTCCATCAACCTCCGCTGGGTAGCCTCCTGTTCAAGCTTCTTATCAAGGGTGATCAACCTGCTGTCGTCCTAAGCGCTGCTGGCCAAAGCCAACGGAGAGCGGTTGCTCACGCTCGCGACCTTTTTCTTCTTAGCCGCTGACCGAGCGGATGACCCGCCCATGGTGGGCACTGAATGAGGCTGTTGCGGTTCGTAGAGACAGTATTCCTCCAGAATGCTCCCAATCGTCACTAAGAGCTTCCCAAAGTAACCGCTCCGATTTCGTTGCCACAAGACCTAAATATCTTCTTTCCAATACTCCGGATTACTAAGTTTAACAAAGCGATTTGGTTACAAGTTAGCTATAGTCTTTTCTTACTTAGGTTAGATCCGGATTCTTCCGGAATCCAGATTACTACAATGGTTTCTGGAGAGTAGGTTCCGAAAATCGGGAGGGTAATTTGATTTGTCTCTGTTCCACCTCAGAGAGTCTCCTGGAGTTTTTAAGCAAGTGGTCGAAGTCCACTAACCCTGTTTTGTGTAAGTGGCTGAGTTTCCCACTGCCCTGTGGCTTAAAGTGGCTAGGCACCCACTGTCTGGAACTTATAGTGACCGAACACCACTCTCCCTACTACGCTAACTGGTAATTTGATTGCTGCTGCCGGACGTCGGTTCTCATGACATCTGGAAGGCCTTCCGGATGCGGTCACACAAAGACTAATCCGGACTACAACGTCATTCCGGCGGGTAAGGTTGGAATTTTCCGGTACAGAGACTCACTATTCACTATGGTTATTCCGTCTAGATATGGGTACCAGGCTTTTTTCCTATCTTAAGGAAGAACTCCGGCCGGGGCCGGAATTCAGTTTAGCACGGTTACTTCCGTGAACTAGAGATTACGAGGAACACCTCTGCAGTTCATCTCCTCCCTTCCTGGCTACTTCCGGACCCTGGAGACTACCAGGAACACCTCTGCAATAGTTCTCTCCAGCTCTCCCAGGCGATCTCCTGATACCGATCTTGACAGCTTCCTCCTCCGGCAAAACAGTGGACTTACCCTACTCCGGAAAGAATTACTCACACAACCCTACCCTCAAGAATGGATCCGACACTCACAGGTTCCATACACCACAATCAACACAAGGTAGCAAATCTAGTGTAAATGGTAGCGTATATTTCCGAGTGAGAAGAACAAGATAAAAGGGTTTTGCCCAAAACCCTACTACTAAGTACTAACTGAGTCCTGACTAAACTTAGTCTTTCCTCCTACCTATCCACGGGAAGACCGCTAGATCTTATCTAAAAGATCCGAAAAATCCGGAAAGTTCCAGATCCAATCTCAGATCCATAAATCATGGAACAGTTCCGTCTCCGGAATTCCTATTTAATCTACAAAATTGGCTATTGATTCCGGCAGCAGCCGGGTGCGCTTGGGGCCCCATCGTTAGTCGCTCCTGATCCGGACTCTAACCCTGAGAAAAGAAGACAAAGAAATTCAAAACCTATCTAATCCTAAGTTGGAGCTCCTGGGCCCCGGTTTCTCTCACTCCGGCAAGAGGGGAAGATCTCTACCGGAACGCGCGCCTTGCCCTTCGCCTTCTTTGACGTTGCCGGCGAAAAGATGGTCCTCTGGGTCGATGGTCCGGCTGCTGGAGGGACAACGGCCACCGGAGTACTGTCGTCCGGTGGTGGAGGGGGTTGTTGCGGTGATCCTTCCGGAATCGGGGGAGCTGGCATTCCCGCTGCGGAAGCCGTTCCGGCCTCCTAGACCAGGTCTCGATAGCTTCCGGATGGACTCCTAGGTCCGTCCGCCAGTCTCCGGGACACGGACCTTGGAGCAGTTGGAGGGTCGCCTTCCACTGGAGGGTCCGGCAACCGCATGTTGGGTGGCGATAGGAGATCCGGAAGCTTCTTCAGAATCTCACTCGTACTCGGATTGGGGAGTACGATACCTTCTGTTGATGTCCGTGGCGACGGAGTGTCCAAGGTCTCCGGATTCGTGGAGGTCCCCGGAGCAGAAGTGGTCGCAGGCGGCGGGGGTTCCGGAGGGGCGGTAGTCCGTCCTGGGGTTGACGTCCCCCTTGGTGTTGGTGCTTCGTGGTCCTCCGGAAGACCCTGGGTGACGTTGTCAACGAGTAGTCACATCTGCTCCCATGTCCAACCCATCTTCTCCGCCTCGTCTAGCAGGAACTGGATGATGTTGGCCCTGCTGACCTTCTCGTTCTTCTCCACCAGTTCGGTGAAGAGTCGGCTCCGGTTGATCGTGTCCACCCGGAATTCCAGGGCTGCTCGGACCTCCGTCAAGGCGGCGGCGGAAGCATTAGCCTTTTCCTGGGCCTATTTCCGGGCCGTCACTGCCAGGGCGGCCTCCGAGAGGTACGGCTTCATCTTCTTCTCCATGTCATTGCTGGCTTTGTACATGGTGGAGATTTGCGTATGCAGTGCCTTCGAATCCGTCTCCCGGTTCCGGAGTTCCTCCACCTGGTTGATGGCGTCCTCTAGCCGGTCGACGTCCAGGCTCCGGAAGATCTGCTCAACGCTAGTGGTGATGACAAAGTTGGTCTCCTTAACGAGGCCAACCCTTCAGCCGATCTCTCGGGTGAGCTCGTCCATTTGCTTGAGCTGTCCCTTGGAGTCATCCTTGTCCACCTTCCTCCTCTTCCGGCTGGTTCCTTCTGATGGTCCGGACTCATCTTCTCCAGAAGATGCGGAGGAGCTGTCGATGCCCGGACTCTCCGCCTCGGGCTCCTTCCCTCGAGGTCTCTTAGAAGTCTTCCGGACTTCCGGAGTGTTCGTGGTTGCTGCTCCCGGCGCAATCTCCTTTTCCCCGGACTCCTCTTCTTCCGACTCGTTCGCTCCATACCTCTGGAAGTAAAGCACTTCGTCATAGTGCCGGACTTCCGCCTGAGTGAGTTGCTGGTGGTGCGCATGAAGGTGCACCACATACGAGGCCAGCGGTGTTGCCGATTTCTTCACCTTCTGGAGATTGGCGACCAACCGGTTGATTAGGTCGGTCATCAACGTTCCCCAGTCGACGACGATCTTTCCCCGGAGTGCTCCGAGGAAAGTACAGGCCCACTTCGCCACCACCCGTTTCGGCTTTTCCGGATGGAAGATAGGGTTTTAAAACCCTAGCACGAGCAAGGCATCCTAGTGCTGAAGGTCTTGGAGGTTGTAGCC
This sequence comes from Bryoerythrophyllum caledonicum, assembly GCA_963971425.1. NCBI lineage: Eukaryota > Viridiplantae > Streptophyta > Bryopsida > Pottiales > Pottiaceae > Bryoerythrophyllum > Bryoerythrophyllum caledonicum. The sequence goes on along the minus strand of OZ020514.1, from coordinate 58,002,234 downwards.
ATCCTTTGGGTCTGCTGGTCCTCCGAACTCTTCCGCCAAAAACTCGTCCCGCCGTTCCACCACCTTGGTGCGGCCAGCCCGGAAATCGTAGGCCCGAGACCACTCCGGGACTCCCCAGGCCTCCAGATGGGCTCCCATCAGCCCCTTGTATTTCTCGTCCGGCGACCCAACTAGCTCCCGGACGTAGACCTCCTCCCGGATGCCCCACGGGACCTCGAGTAAACCCTCACAACCCATATACTTCAGGTTGTTCTTCAGCATACCGAGTTCCTCCGGGTCTTCTGGGATTTCCGGAAGAACGCGGGTTAAGGGGGGAAGTGCAACTGCCGGCTCCTCGTCTCTCCGGCCGCGCCCGTCTCTGTCCGTTCTCTTCTTCTTGGCCATCGGCACAGACTTCATGGAATCAGACTATCACCTCACTATCTCTCGAGGTTGTCCCAGCACGCACCGTCCTCACCAAAAGCCCTCCCTAACAGACACACGTCCATTCTAACTGTCCGATTCTCCAAACCCTAACGGCAAGCGATTCGGAAAACCGTAAGAGCGAGAGAGAAAGTGAGAGCAAAAGAAAGAACAAGCCGAGGCACGGGAAGACAAAGTGAGAAGAAAGAGTATCCCTCCAAACCCCAGCTTTAAGTAGTGGGACCGTTAGTACGGTATCATGATGACGGTTGACGGTGACAGTTCCGACCGACAGTTCCGGATAACCACCTGAACCGGAATCCTGGTAACTGCTCCGGTTCCGTATTTGACAGTTTTAGGCTTAATTAGGGTTTGCAGATTGTCTCCTCCAACTTTATTCTTTCATCAAGACTATATGATGTTCTTTAGACCGAACTAGCGTAACTATTAACTAATTTTTTTTGTTTTGGTCGGAATATAAGGGTAACTTCCGGCACCACGTGGGAACGGAGTCCCACAGAGGCCTGTCCAAAATATTGAGCGAATCCAACTCCGGGAACTCGAGTCGCGAGAAACCGATTGTGGCTCCTGCTTCAGATTGAGAGCCACTCTGAAACTTTGGGGAAGTGGCATCATCGAAGTTGTGAGGAGATTCATCACCAGCAGTTGCCATGCACTAACTTGGGCACACACCCATAGGTCTCAAGTCCACATCCTCCTCCTTATCGACGAGGTCAATACCCGCTTTCTCCTTTCCCTTGGCAACGGCCTTGCTAAGCTCGGGGAAGATCTCCCCGTTGACGTGATATGCATCAATGACGAAATTGGCCTAGTCCTGCGTCCATGCGACCTCTGCGCCTTGTCGAGGTTTGACTCATTGGTGTCGTGGGAGATGCAGAATGCCTTGAGATCCAACATCTACACACCAATGGATTAGACATGTTACACTTTAGGTCGAATCGAGGAAAAGTAAATGTACACGCATACAGATACCAAATGTCAGCTATTAAAACTTCATCGTATACGATGCAATTGTTGACACGTGTACAAAAGCATACAAGTCTAAGCTAGCACTTTAGCTCGACTGGAGCTAAAGTGCTACTCTACAAATAGAAGAAGAACGTATTCTCTCAAACAATCCATGAACAAGTCATCAATGAATAGTCAGTTTAGCTCGACTCGAGCTAAACTGCAAGTGAACTTACCACGCTTGTAGAAAGTAATTTTGTCCCGCCAAACAGTTGGACAACTGCCTCCCCCTTCTTGCAAAAGAATTTGAGGACCTAGATGAAGAACTCCTTCCTCAGCTCGTTCATGTTCATCGTGTACGCCAGCTTGTTGTACTTGCAAAGCTTTCTGTGCTGTGGGATTCCGTTTCCACATGGTGCCGGAAGTTAACCTTAAAATCCGGCTAAAACAAAAAAAAATAGTAAAATTGTTATCATAGTTCATGCTAGGACACAGACTATAGTCGTCACGTAAGAATAAAAGAGGACAAGCCGGACTACAAACCCTAATTTAGCCAAAAGCTATTAAAATCGGAGCCGGAGTAGTTACCGGAATTCTGGGGCAGTCAGCTATCCGGAACCGTCGCCATCAACTGTCATCATGACTCCGTACTAACGGCCGGACTACTTAAGGCTTGGATTCGAGGGGAAAACTCTTTCTTCTCCATTTCTTCCTCGCGTATTGGGGTTTCGCTCTAGGGTTTTCCTCTTCTCTCTCTCTCTCTCTCTTACAGTTTTCTAACTGCTGGCCGTTAGGTTTTAAAGCTTAGACGGTTAGATCAAACGTGCGTCTCTTAGGGAGAGCTTTTGTGAGGACGGTGCGTGCAGAGAAAACCTCGAGAGATTGTGAGGTGATAGGCAGGTCTCATGAAGTCTGTGCCGATGGCCAAAAAGAAGCGAACGGACAGGGACGGGCGCGGCCGAAGAGACAAAGAGCCGGCAGTTGTGCTCCCACCCTTGGCCCGCGTTCTTCCGGACATTCTAGAGGACTTGGACGAGTTTAACCTACTAAAGTCAAGCCTGAAGACTATGGGATGTGGGGGTTTACTCAAAGTCCCCTGGGGCATGCGGGAGGAGGTCTACGTCAGTGAACTCATAGGCACCCTGGACGAAAAGTACAAGGGGTTGATGAGAGCCCATCCGGAAAACTGGGGAGTCCCGGAGTGGTCTCAGGCGTACGACTTCTGGGGCGGCCGCACCAAGGTGGTGGAACGGCGGGACGAGTTCCTGACGGACGAGTTTGCCGGACCGGCGGACCCGAAGGACGGCTACAACCTGTAGGATCTTAAGCACGTGGACGCTCAACTCGTGCTAGGGTTTTTAAACCTTGTCTTCAATCCGGAAAAGCCGAAGAGGGTGGTGGCGAAGGGGCCTGCACCTTCCTCGGGGCACTTCGGGAGAAGATAGTCGTAGACTGGGGGACGCTCATGACGGACATGATCAACCGTCTTGTAGCCAACCTCGAGAGGGTGAAGAAGACGGCAACACCCCTGGCATCCTATGTGGTGCACCTCTATGCGCACCACCAGCAGCTCACTCCGGCGGAAATTCGGAAGTACGGCAAAGTCCTCAATTTCCAGAAGTACGGAGGAGATGAGTCTAAAGAGGAAGAATCTAGAGAGGGGGAGCCTGCTCCGGAAGCAGCCATCACAAGCACTCCGAAAGGCCGGAAGGCCCCAAAGAGACCTCGGGGGAAAGAACCCAAGACGGAGAGTCCAGGCATCCGCAGCTCATCCACGTCGTCCGGAGAAGACGAGTTCGGACCCTCAGAAGGGACTAGCCAGAAGAAGAGGAAGGTGGCCCAGGACGACTCCAAGGGTTAGCTCAAGCTGATGGATGAGCTCACCCGCGACATTGGCTGGAGAGTTGGGCTCCTTAAGGAGACCAACTACATCATCACCAGCAGCATGGAGCAAATCTTCCGGAGCCTAGGCGTCGAACGGCTGGAGGACGCCATCAACAAGGTGGAAGAACTCCGGAGCCGAGAGATGGGCACGAAAGCGTTGCACACCCAGATCGCCTCCCTGTACAAGGCCAGTAATGATATGGAGCGGAAGATGAAGCAATACCTTGAGGAGGCAGCTCTGGCAGTGACGGCCTGGAAACTGGCCGAGGAGAAGGCCAACGCTTCTGCAGCAGCCTTGTTTGAGGTCTGGGCAGCCCTAGATATTCAGGTTGACATGGTCAACCGAAGCCGGCTCTTCACCGAACTGGTGGAGAAGAAGGAAAAGGTCACCCGGACCAACATCATCCGGTTCCTCCTCGATCAGGCGGATAAGATGGGACAGACCTAGCAGCAGATGAAGCTACTAGTCGACAACATCATCGTGGAGTTTCCGGAAGAACCAGCAGCACCTGGACTGGAAGGCACCCCGACCACAAGCCGAACCGCAGCCCCTCCGGAACCACCGACCAAGACCACTCGAGCTCTGGGAACCTCCGCGAATCCGGAGTCCCTGGACACTCCGCCACGGACGCCGACGGAGGGTATCGTACTCCCCAATCCGGGTACGAGTGAGATCTTGAAGACAATTCCCAGATATCCTGTCGCCACCTAATATGCGGCTGCCAGATCCTCCGGCGGAAGGCGGCCTCCCGGTGCCACCAAAGTCCGTGTCCCGGAGGTTGGGGCCTGGACCCAGGAGTTCGTCCGGAAGTTACAGGGACTTGGTCCAAGAGACCGGGTCAGCCTCCGCTGCGGAAATACCAACCCCTCTGTAAGCCGCCAAAACGGCTCCCGACGCTGAATGGACCGCATATCAATTGTGTTAGGTTCAACTAGTAGTTAAAGTGGGTAATCCAATAAGATTAACCCATGATTTTTGATCAATATGGCTAAATGGCCTTTCCATTCACTAATTCCTTAAATAGGAGCCACTTTATGGCGACCACGGGTTTTATTAAGTTAATCCAAAAAATAATTAGTGAAGGAAAAAATGAAGAGAAGGTTAGAGAAGGAAAAAAGAAAAGAAAAAACAAAAACAATAGAAAAGGAAGAAAAATAAGTGGTGGGGGAAACCACGGGAGAAAATGAGGAGAAGAAGAAGAATGATGATGAGGAGAGGGGAAAAAGAAGGAGGCTCAAAAAGCCCTTAAAAAGTAGAAAAGGAAAGAAAAAAGGGTCCAAAAGAAGTGGGAAAAAACCCTCACCATCACTTGGTAAGTTAATCCTAACCCCAAGCAAGGGGAATTCAATTTAGGTAGATTAAATTAGATTTAGCACCCTTGGAAATTAGCTAATAGCTCACTTATTGAGATCATGCACACCCATGTGGCATGGAGTCAATGTTTAGATTTAGATATTCCTTGGTTAGTGGGACACCCACTCTTGTTAAATGCAAGGGTGGCACGGAATTAGTAGATATAGGTTTAATAGGTTTTGTAAGAAGTAGGCCATTAATGGAAGGAGGCCAAAGGCGGCGGGGAACCTTTTTTGGGAACTCAAGGAAAACGAAGGTTGGGGGGTTACTCCCTGGAGGTGTGGCATTCGGTTAGTGTGCGGGGGAGTAGGAACAGGGGTAGAGAGAATGTGCGAGGAGATAAATTGAGAGAATGAAAGCCGAAAGCCCCGGCCACTGAAGGGGACGAGTTCACGAAGAGCAGCAACACGAAGGGGACGAGTTCACGAAGAGCAGCAACACGAAGGGGACGAGTTCACGAAGAGTAGCAACACGAAGAGCAGCAACACGAAGAGTAGATCACGGAGGGGACGAGTTCACGAAGAGCAGATCACGAAGGGGACGAGTTCACGAAGAGGCAGCAACACAAAGAGCAGCAACACGAAGAGCAGATCACGAAGGGGACGAGTTCACGAAGAGGCAGCAACACAAAGAGCAGCAACACGAAGAGCAGATCACGAAGGGGACGAGTTCACGAAGAGCAGCAACACGAAGAGCAGATCACGAAGGGGACGAGTTCACGAAGAGTAGATCACGAAGAGGACGAGTTCACGAAGAGCAGATCACGAAGGGGACGAGTTCACGAAGAGCAGCAACACGAAGAGCAGCTCACGAAGGGGACGAGTTCATGAAGAGCAGCAACACGAACTGAAGATCACGGAGAGGACGAGAACCTGAAGCTGGATCACCCAACTAAAGGAAGGAGGGTGAATTGAATCAAATCAGGGAGCCTCTCCTTTCCCCCGGCTTGTAGTCAATTCCTCGTGCTTAAGGGAACCCTAATTTTTTTCTAGTCACACACGTCACGCGAAAGCGCTGTCAAAATTTCACTAGAATTAGGGTTACAATCAATTCAACTTAACTAGGTGATCACTCTATAAGAATAAGAGAACGCAGCTGGATGCTCATGCGTAGCTTAGTGTTAAGGTGGGGTTAATCATGTGAAGTATATGTGGCGTGCATGTGAATGATTGGCTACAACTTTTGAATAAACATGTATGTTGAAGGTGCACTGCTGGTCGCTGGTTGTGAGGTCCAGGGTCAAGTCAAATGATTAATTGAAGGCTGCCATCATGTTAAGCACAAGAAACTAATAGGAATAGAAAAAACAAACATAAGAATCGGAGTTAGAGTCAAGGAGATAATTAGGATTATAAGGTTGTAGAAAATAGGGAAGCCTGTCTGCTGCCAATTGGTTCCAGGGTCACACCTAAGCCTGAACCTGATCATTAAGGGTCTAATCAACTTCGAAATGCTGAATTGAACCCATAAGAGTTGGAAACGTTGCATTCGGAGCCCTAGAGCAAAAGTTACATTTGTTCAAAGGTGGGTTAAATTGGAAGGCTGGATTAAGTCACCACCTCACTAATTAACCACAAGGAACCCAAGTGAGAATGAGATGTGTCACCATGCTTGTATAAGTTGTGTATGAATGGGCTGAGGATTGGTTACACAAGTAACTAGGCCCCGTATTAGGATCTTGTGTTCAAGATAAGCCACCCTTTAGGGGCGGTTTATTTGGCTCACATTTTGGTGCGTCAGCTGGGAGGAGGCGTGTCCATTGCTTGGAAGGGTTAATCATTCCACCGTTGGATGTAGGTACAAACGCAAATATCCTTGTGATGTATGGAGCAGCATGGAATAGCTTGAGGTAAGTGCCCGACTTGCTCATGTGTGGTGAAGTAATTGTAAGTACGAGTAATTTGTGAATGTTTTGAAATAGTGTGAATGCATGAATGCCAAGTTGTGTTTAAGGGTGGGGGTCTAGAAGAGAGTGTGGAATCCCCAACCCTCCAACCACAAAACACCTTGTGTTGGAGGGATCCCCTTCTAGGCTTGTGGCTTGAGTTGAGCAAGGGGCCTAGGGGTGAAAGGTTGAGGCCCTCCCACGGAAATCCACAAGGATTTCCAATGAGCCTCTAGGTCGAAGGGGAAGGGTGCATGAGCCCGGATATGGGACAAGGGCGCCCCTTCCTTCCCCCCGCGCTTGACTAACCACCAAGGTAAGTACAACTTGGAATGGAAGGAGGTGTTTGAATCATGTGTTGCAAGTAATGGTGTGCGTGACCAAGTGAGCCACCGTGGAGAGGAGTTGGAGTCGTGGACGCATCCAAGACGTAGGGGCGCTGATTGGAAGGAGCGCTGCGTACGGTATGTGCACTATACCCTCCTTTAGGACCGCGGGTAGTAAATAGGACCAACTTGGAGGTAGGACCACATTAGGGCTAGGAACCCTTGATTTCCCACTCGAGCCGTGTGGAACACTTGCCTTAGAACCGCTAGGGTGGGCCAACCACGAAATTACATGCAACGAATCTTTTGCTAACAAGTGGGTTGGCTGGAGTTGCTTAAAGGTGAGTTATCCCCCTCTAAAACATTGTATGTGACCTGTGGGTTGGCCTTAGAATCTTTAGAGTGCGATTAGGTCCACGGTCGGCTTCAACTAATGGTGACAGGGTGGCTGGAGATGCATCAAGGTATGTCTTCTTCACGGTGATAACATTGTATACACACCTTGTTGCATGCCGTCCCGTAATTGTGTCGTTTTCCTCCTAGTGGGTAATGCCTAGTTCAAGGTGGTAAAAGGTGGAAGGGGGGATACCAAAGATACCGAGGAACCCCACCTTTTATCAAATTGAGGTCTAGGTCAGCCCCATAGTAAGGATCTGTACCGTGTGGTGCCAATTGGGGAACAACTTTCCAACGGGGTGATACTTGTGGAGACATTCCTCAATTTGGTTAACCTTTTGTCGTTGCCCTTGAAGGGTAGTCTTTAATAGGATTCTTCGGCGGCCTCATCGAGCTAAAACTCCACCACTAAAATTGGGTCTTGGTCTTGGGTCAGTCCATCCTCGTGATAGAATTGGGAGTAGGAGTGTTGGAAACACCCACTCACTGATCGAACTAGGCCGTGCTTCGTGTAGATCCACCCACGACCTCGACAACTTCGACAGGAAGCCTTTTGGAGGACGTGACTACCATCCACGACCCACTGGACCCTATTTTTTGGACCCTAGAGTAGATGTCCCGTGCCACAAGGTCCCAAAGACCTTCCCTCACACCTCCGTGGGAACCGGCGAGTGAAAGTAGGAGTAGGTCTAGGGAACTCACCGAGGACACAGCAGAGGGATTCTTGGAGGTACAACTAGAGGCTCTACCAGCCCCCTTCCTTCCCTTTCCTCCATCTCTCCCTTCCACTTCATTCAATCCGGTGAATACCACCAATAACACTAGTCCACGAAGCACCCCCTCAGCCCCTACCATGGCCTCTGGAGGACCACCCCCGGTCCAGCCTCCCATTAATCCCTTGGTTCAGCCAAGGGGTTTACCAATCTTAGTACCCGAGGGCTTGCAAGCGGTGCCCATGCCACCCAATTTGCCCACCTTTAGAGGAACCAAGGATGAAGACCCCTCCGCACACGTGGAACGTTTCCTAGAGCTCCTCACGACGTGCCTCATCACCAACACCGGTTATTTCCTAGTGTGGTTCTCGTATACCTTGAAGGACGCCGCCTACGAGTGGTATAGGAATCACCCCCCCAGTACCTTTGAGGATTGGGATAGCCTCATGAGGGCCTTTTTGGAGCACTTTAGACCCGAGGTAGGTCAAAGTAATGCCCTCACAGCCCTAGCCGCGCTACGCCAAGGCCCAGGGGAGGAGATCACGACCTACATTAGGAGGTTTGAGCTGGTGGTTACAAGGTTTGTGGGGAACCTCCTCACCAATGACACCCTAACCCAATTCTTTATCCAAGGGTTCAACAATGAGGGAACCATTAGGGAGATTTTGAAGGTTCGCCCCACATCGTTAGACGCTGCCAAGGCACAAGCTAGGCTAATAGAGCAAGTCGATCGAGACCAAGAGCGTATGTGGAGGAGGGAAGAGCACCACATCCCTAGTTTTATACCTATCCATGCCAAGGGCAAGGGACCAACCCCAGAACCTAACTCAAGAGCCCCGGTTGCCCAAGTCCCCGTGTGGAACTACTACGCTCCACCCTTGAACGTTAGGCCACCAGTAGCTCTCCCCGAACTCACCTATCACGAAGAGCGGGGCACGTGGAAGGATGAAATGAAGAACGAAATCCTCCAAGGCCAACAAGGCTTCCAGGACCAATTAGCTCAACAAATCAAGGCCATGCAAGACCAAATGGCCTTGTTAATTAAAAACCAAGTCCCTAACCCCACACCTCCACCCATAGAGTCTGGTAGACATGCCTCGGGCCTATGGTGCACTCAATGTGGCCAACCGGGGCACACTAGTCCCTTTTGCACCACCCCAGCGGCAGCACCGCAGTACCAGGTCGCTCAAACCCCGTATGTGCCTCCCCATAGGAATCAACCACCGGTGGCAGCTAACTATGGCCCGCAAGGCTATACACCACCAAACCAAGATTATGGGGGACCTCCACGACCACGGTATGAAATCCATCACGCTTGTGGCAAGAGACACGCACCTGGGCAGTGTTGGGTCGAAAGTGGAGTAGTATGTGGTAACTGTGGGGGTAATCACCCTATCCAAGTATGTCGAAGGCCGGATAAGGTAATCCCCATGCCTTCCCCACCGGGGAACTACCCTCAACAAGCTCAAGACCATTTGAGAGGTGCACGTAACTCCACCACCGATAATACTCTTAGGCCACCTAGCCTCTACTATGACTACAACAATAACCGCCAAAGTCAAACCTCCCCAATGGGGGTTATTACCAAGAACGGTTACATCCCTTTAAACCAAGGGCAAAACCAAGGTGGCCAACAAGGCCATGGTGGCCAACAAATCCATGGAGGGCAACAGAATCACGGGGGCCAACAAAACCAAGGTCCACATGATGTGCGCTATGCCACGATGTCAAGTGACATCGTGTCAACACACGGCCCTTCCCTCACAAAGCTCAATGTCGTTTTTCACGAAGTTAATACAACCAAGGAAACAAAGACTTGTGAGTTGCCCGCATTGGCAGTCCAGACTCGGTCCAACCGACGGGAGCCTAGGTACTCGAGCCCCCCTCCACCCATACCAGAAGAGGGTGAGACCTCAGAGGAAGACTCACCTCACTTCTCTGATCTAAACGATACCACCAAAGAGGCGGTGGAAGGCACTAAACGGGCCAACTTGAGGTCCTCCCATGGGACACCTAGGCCCCGAACACCATTGTCCACTTCCCAAGAACCATGGGAAGGTCCACCGGTTCCTAGCCCCAAATTGAGCACATTCCCACGCATCGAGCAACACGTGGGGGAAGGGCCTTACGATTTATGGGCGGATTTGAGTCGTCTCAAGGCAGACATCACCATAGCCCAACTATTGGAGGTATCCCCACCCATGAGGAAGGTCCTTAGGTCGGGCACTCCGGTGAAGCGGAGGCCTAAGGTAAAGGTTAGGTTGGCGGCTCGTGTAAAATCCGCACACCCCAATATCGAAGTCAAGGCGGTTCAAATTGAGGTCTCAATAGTAGATAAGGTGGTACCCAACGTACTAGTCGACGGAAGTAGTGGTTTGAACATCATGCCCCTCTCAACTATGGAGAAATTGGGTCTAGACATCACTGAACCATCACCATACATCATCAACATGGCTAATCAAAGCTCGGAGGCCCTGTTAGGCCAAATTAGTGGTTGTAAAATCACCACGGGGGGTGTAGAGTATTCCCTCACCTTCCAAGTCATTCAAATGCACTCCAACAAGGAGGCATACCCCTTGCTACTCGGTAGGCCTTGGTTGCGAATTGCCAATGCCACAGTAGAATGGGGAGGGCCGAACCCCAACATAACCTACGGGCCACCTGAGAACCCCACTACGGTCCACATCCAACCGAGTAGGCTAGGACTATGCCATGGTTGTATGGGCTCTTCGGACGATGAATCACAAGAGGTGTTGACAAAAGAACCCCCCAAGAGAGTGAGGTTTGCACCACACAAGGCGGTGGATAGAGTCCAACCCTCGAGGGCCAATGTGATGCCATGTAAACGCATGGGACCGGGCCTTTATGAGTGGGTTCCCACCGGGGAATTTGTAGACTGGTTGAGGGAGCACCCCACCTCGAGCGCGGATGAAGCCATCTCCGTGTATTTCATGCACAACGAGCTCATTGAGATGGAAACCGGGTTGGAACTTAGCCTAGTTCCTCTCCTGGATGACCTAGAACCCGCAGCAGTGTTCGGAATGGATATTGATGGCACCCAAGGTATGGAATTGGAGGTGTTCATCGATGAGGGCCCTCTCAACCCGTCTCTCCACTTGAGGAGGACATCCACCGGTATTCTAGCAAGCGGTTCGGGGGCAACGTACCCCCAAGTTCCAAATGACTGGTATAAGGGACCTACCCAACAACCGCACGTACATCACGATGATTGGAAGTTGATGGTAGTCTCTCAGGAGGGGGAAGAAGAGCGTAGGATGAAAGTGGGAGTTGGGTTGACCAAGGAGGAGATGGTGAAATACAGGTCACTGGTGGTTGAGTTTTGGGACATCTTTGCATGGTCATACAAGGACCTCAAGGGCATTTCCCCGGCGGTGACACAACATCACATTCCCCTTCTCCTAGGCACTACTCCCATTCGACAAAAGGAGCGGCGCATGAATCTTAACTTACAACTCATTGTCAAGGCCGAACTGGAGAAGCTACTCCAGGCGGGGTTCATTAAACCCGTGGAGATATCCGATTGGGTCTCCCCCATGGTGTTGGTTAAAAAGAAAAATGGGAAGCTACGGATGTGCATTGAATATAGGAAACTCAACCACCACACCCAAAAAGATCACTTTCCCTTGCCATTTATCAACACCATCTTTGAGGAGGTAGGTGGTCATGAGCTTTATACGTTTATGGATGGCTACTCGGGTTACAACCAAATCTCCATCGCCCCCGATGACTACCACAAGACCGCCTTCACTACCCCGTGGGGCACATTCATCTATTTGGTCATGCCTTTTGGGCTTTGTAATGCCCCCTCCGCATTCCAGAGGGCCATGACCTATGCCTTCTCAGACCTCTTGCACAAATCAATGACGGTGTTCATTGATGATTTTAGCACCCAGTCCACGAAGGACAAGCACCTAGCATGTGTGAGGCAAAGCTTTGAACGATGTAGGCGAACCGGCATCGCTCTCAACCCCGAGAAGATCTTCTTCGCCGTAGAAAAAGGGGTCTTACTAGGATTCGTGGTCTCCAAGGAGGGTAGAGAGCCGGACCCTGACAAGGTGAAGGTAATTGTGGAGTTATAACCCCCCACAAACGTCAAAGAGATACAGAAAACCCTAGGGCACATAGGGTGGTATCGGGAGGTCATCCATGACTATGCCACAAAGTCCATGCCCATTACTCGACTTATCCAAAAGAATGTAAGGTTCGAGTGGACTCCCCATTGCTAAGAGGCCTTCAATGTCTTGAAAGAGGAATTAACCACCTACCCGGTCTTGAGGCCCCCGAATTGAGAATTACCCTTCCACATCTTTTGTGATGCCTCGGCGGTGGCTGTAGGGAGCACATTGTGCCAACCGGTGGGCCTTAATGGCAAAGACCACCCCATTGCCTTTGCCAGTAGGCAATTAAACCCCGCCGAAAAGAACTATACCACCACCGAACGTGAGTGCTTGGCAATGGTCTTTTCGGTCAAAAAATTTCGCCACTATTTGTTACTCAACCCCGTAGTGTTCTACGTGGACCACATGGCCATCAAGTACCTTGTCAACAAGGCAGACTTGAGTGGTCGTTTAGCAAGGTGGGTCTTACTTTTAGAGGAGTTTGACTACACGGTGGAATACCGCCCCGGGCGGATGCACCTTCAAGCGGATCACCTCTCGCGCCTCTCAGAGGAACCCGGAGTAGTCCCCATTGATGAGGCCTTGATAGACGAGGACTTGTTCAAAGTATCCTCCATTCCTCTATCGTACAATTTGGTGGCCGAATTTCTTACCACCCACCTTCTGCCGGATTCATTGTCCAAAAACGAGCGTCGGAAGGTTCGCCTCCATAGCCGCCACTTTACCATAGTAGGGGGCAAATTGTACCGTCGGCGGGTTGACGGCTTGCTACGTCGATGTGTGACGTCCGTGGAAATCCCCACGATCCTCTCAGCCTGCCATGACAGTGCGTGTGGCGGACACTTCTCTGGGACCTTGACGGCCCAAAAAATCCTTCGCGCGGGTTACTATTGGCCCACATTATTCCAAGACGCCCATGAGTACACCAAGCAATGCGACGCTTGTCAACGGTATGCCCGAAATGACCTTCGAATGAGCATGCCGCTACGCGTATCCATGCCCTTGGTCCCATTCGAGAAGTGGGGCATTGACTACGTGGGGGAGGTGCATCCAAGCTCTTCTAGTGGGATGAGGCACATTGTGGTGGCAACCGAATATCTCACCAAGTGGGCCGAGGCTCGAGCCGTGAAAACCAATGATGCTAATCATGCGGCCAAGTTCTTGTTCGAGCAAATCATTACTCGGTTTGGTTGTCCCAAAATCCTCATTAGTGATAGGGAGAAACATTTTTTGAACGAGATGATTGAAGCCATGACCACCCGGTTCAAGATCAATCATCGTAAGACCACCCCTTATCATCCTCAAACCAATGGTCACAATGAGCGGGTCAACCAAACCCTCGTGAATATTTTGAGGAAGACGGTCACCGATTCCAAGAGGGATTGGGACGTGAAGCTCCCCGCCCCATTATGGGCTTACCGAACTACCTTCAAGGTGACCACCCATGCTACCCCCTTCTCGTTGGTATATGGCATTGAAGCCATTTTGCCAATAGAGTTCGAGATTCCTTCTCTGCGAGTGGCCGTGACCGAACGATGGTCCATGGCCACGTCCTTAGCCGATCGGTTAGAACGATTGGAGGAGCTCGATGAGAAGCGCCGATAGAGCACCCAGAACATGGAAGCCATCCAACGTCAAAGGAAGATCGCCTTCGACAAACGAAACAAGGCCCGGTCGTAACAGCCGGGCATGCTAGTCCTCCTCCAAGATGCGAGCAGACTGGATTTCCCCAGCAAGTTCGATGCCCTGTGGTTGGGCCCATATCTCGTGAAAGAGGTTTTCCCCAACAACTCCGTTCAGCTCCAAACCCTTAACGGCGAGGATTTTCCCACACGAACATCGGGCAACCGATGCAAGGAGTATAAGGTGTGATTTGCTCACAACCTTCACGATGGAGCCTCCAAATTAGGGTTACAGCCACGGTCCATTTGAACACGAAGAGATGGAACTTGACCGTGTGCCCATGCACAAGAGTTGGGTTCTCTGCCTCTTAGAGTTGTCCCAGATGGCCGCCATGTGTGAGGCGCCAAAACGGCTCCCGACGCTGAATGGACCGCACATCAATTGTGTTAGGTTCAACTAGTAGTTAAAGTGGGTAATCCAATAAGATTAACCCATGATTTTTGATCAATATGGCTAAATGGCCTTTCCATTCACTAATTCCTTAAATAGGAGCCACTTTATGGCAACCACGGGTTTTATTAAGTTAATCCAAAAAATAATTAGGGAAGGAAAAAATGAAGAGAAAGTTAGAGAAGGAAAAAAGAAAAGAAAAAACAAAAACAATAGAAAAGGAAGAAAAATAAGTGGTGGAGGAAACCACGGGAGAAAATGAGGAGAAGAAGAAGAATGATGATGAGGAGAGGGGAAAAAGAAGGAGGCTCAAAAAGCCCTTAAAAAGTAGAAAAGGAAAGAAAAAAGGGTCCAAAAGAAGTGGGAAAAAACCCTCACCATCACTTGGTAAGTTAATCCTAACCCCAAGCAAGGGGAATTCAATTTAGGTAGATTAAATTAGATTTAGCACCCTTGGAAATTAGCTAATAGCTCACTTATTGAGATCATGCACACCCATGTGGCATGGAGTCAATGTTTAGATTTAGATATTCCTTGGTTAGTGGGACACCCACTCTTGTTAAATGCAAGGGTGGCACGGAATTAGTAGATATAGGTTTAATAGGTTTTGTAAGAAGTAGGCCATTAATGGAAGGAGGCCAAAGGCGGCGGGGAACCTTTTTTGGGAACTCAAGGAAAACGAAGGTTGGGGGGTTACTCCCTGGAGGTGTGGCATTCGGTTAGTGTGCGGGGGAGTAGGAACAGGGGTAGAGAGAATGTGCGAGGAGATAAATTGAGAGAATGAAAGCCGAAAGCCCCGGCCACTGAAGGGGACGAGTTCACGAAGAGCAGCAACACGAAGGGGACGAGTTCACGAAGAGCAGCAACACGAAGAGCAGCAACACGAAGAGCAGATCACGAAGGGGATGAGTTCACGAAGAGCAAATCACGAAGGGGACGAGTTCACGAAGAGCAGCAACACGAAGAGCAGATCACGAAGGGGACGAGTTCACGAAGAGTAGATCACGAAGAGGACGAGTTCACGAAGAGTAGATCACGAAGGGGACGAGTTCACGAAGAGCAGCAACACGAAGAGCAGCTCACGAAGGGGACGAGTTCATGAAGAGCAGCAACACGAACTGAAGATCACGGAGAGGACGAGAACCTGAAGCTGGATCACCCAACTAAAGGAAGGAGGGTGAATTGAATCAAATCAGGGAGCCTCTCCTTTCCCCCGGCTTGTAGTCAATTCCTCGTGCTTAAGGGAACCCTAATTTTTTTCTAGTCACACACGTCACGCGAAAGCGCTGTCAAAATTTCACTAGAATTAGGGTTACAATCAATTCAACTTAACTAGGTGATCACTCTATAAGAATAAGAGAACGCAGCTGGATGCTCATGCGTAGCTTAGTGTTAAGGTGGGGTTAATCATGTGAAGTATATGTGGCGTGCATGTGAATGATTGGCTACAACTTTTGAATAAACATGTATGTTGAAGGTGCACTGCTGGTCGCTGGTTGTGAGGTCCAGGGTCAAGTCAAATGATTAATTGAAGGCTGCCATCATGTTAAGCACAAGAAACTAATAGGAATAGAAAAAACAAACATAAGAATCGGAGTTAGAGTCAAGGAGATAATTAGGATTATAAGGTTGTAGAAAATAGGGAAGCCTGTCTGCTGCCAATTGGTTCCAGGGTCACACCTAAGCCTGAACCTGATCATTAAGGGTCTAATCAACTTCGAAATGCTGAATTGAACCCATAAGAGTTGGAAACGTTGCATTCGGAGCCCTAGAGCAAAAGTTACATTTGTTCAAAGGTGGGTTAAATTGGAAGGCTGGATTAAGTCACCACCTCACTAATTAACCACAAGGAACCCAAGTGAGAATGAGATGTGTCACCATGCTTGTATAAGTTGTGTATGAATGGGCTGAGGATTGGTTACACAAGTAACTAGGCCCCGTATTAGGATCTTGTGTTCAAGATAAGCCACCCTTTAGGGGCGGTATATTTGGCTCACACCCTCCGGTTTCGGAAGGATCACCGCAACAGCCCCCTCCACCGCCGGACGCCAGGACTCCGGTAATTGTTCCTCCTCTAGTGACCGGACCATCAACTCGGAAGACCAACCTTTCGCCGGCAACGTCGAAGAAGGCGAAGGGCAAGGCACGCGTTCCGGTGGAGATCTCCCCCTCCCACCGGAGTGGGAGAAATGAGGGCCCATGTGCTCCGACTTAGGATTAGTTAGGCTTTATATTTCTTTTTCTCCTTTTCCCAGGGTTAGAGTCCGGATCAGCAGCGACTAACGATGGGGCCCCAAGTGCACCCGGCTGCTGCCGGAATCAATAGCCAATTTTGTAGTTAGAGTAGGAATTCCGGAGACGAAACTGTTCTGTGATTTCTGGATCTGAGATCCGATCTAGAACTTTCCCGGATTTCTCGGATCTTTTAGATAAGATCTAGCGGACTTCCCGTAGGCGGGTAGGAGGAAAGCTATGTTTAGACAGAACTTAGTTAGTACTTAGTAGTAGGGTTTTGGGCAAAACCTTTTGTTCTTGTTCTTCTCACTTGGAAATATACGTGACCTATTTTCACCAGACTTGCTATCTTGTGTCTTGGTGTGACGTATAGAACCTGTGAGTGACGGATCCATTCTTGACGGTATGGTTGTATGAGTGATTCTTCCGGAAGAGTGTACTTCAGTTGTCTTGCCGGAGGGGGAAGCTATCTAGGTCGGTGTCAGGAGATCGCATGGGAGAGGTGGAGAAGAGCTATTGCAGAGGTGTTCCTGGTAGTCTCCAGGGTCCGGAAGTAGCCAGGAGAAGAAGAGATGAACTGCAGAGGTGTTCTTGGTAATCTCTAGTTCGCGGTAGAAACCGTGCTAAACTGGGTTCCGGTCAATACCGGGGTTCTCCCCCAAGATAGGAAAAAAGCCTGATACCAATACCTAGACGGAATAACCATAGTGAACAATGAGTCTCTTTTCCGGAGAATTGTAACCATACCCACCGGAATGTCGTTGTAGTCCGGAGTTGTCTCTGTGTGACCACATCCGGAAGGCCTTCCGGATGTCGTGAGAGTCGACGTCCGGCAGCAGCAATCAAATCACCAGTTAGCAGAGTAGGGAGAGTGGTGTTCGGTCACTATAAGTTCCGGACAGTGGGTGCCTAGGCACTTTAAGTCACAAGGCAATGGGAAACCCAGCCACTTACACAAAACAGGGTTAGTGGACTCCGGCCACTCGCTTAAAAACTCCAGGAGACTCTCTGAGGAGGAACAGAGACAAACCAAAACTACCCTCCAGATTTCCGGAAAGTAATTTCCGGAAATCTTTGTACATAATCCGGACTCTAGAAGGATCCAGATCTACCCTACGTAAGTGAAGATTTTAGCTAACTTATGAACGAATTGCTGGGATAAAGTTTAGTAATCCGGAGTATTGGAAAAAGAGCATTAGGTCTCTGTGGAAACGAAACCGGAGCGGTTACTTTGGAATGCACTTAGTGACGATTGGGTGCATTCCTAAGGGATACTGTCTCTACGAACTACAACATGTGCAACACATGCTCCGGAACTGCGGAGGTCTTTCTCACGGCTGAAATCTCTGTGAGCTCTTTCTTGAAGAGGAAGAGGAGGCCAATAGAGTTAAGAGCGTTGTTGCTCTTTGGGGCACATCGGACAGAATGTGTTGGTGATAACAAATATAGATTTGTTTCTGTTTTTGGTCTCTCCTGGTTGCAAAACGCATCTTCCGCGAGGTATATGTTAATTTCATGCTTATTAGTCATACACATGATGATATAGATGCAATATTTGGACGTTGGAGTATGACATAGAGGAAGGAGAGTTTTCCAACCATTCCTTTGCTCATGAGGTCATTCATGAAAAATGAGAGTGTTCCCACAATCCCGCATCTCATCCAAGAGGTTCCTGACTTTAAGAAGTTCATTGGGGATATGATTGCGGACGGTGATGAAGCTTTGCAGGGTCATACGAAGGCTCATCAATTCAAGTTTCATGTGGACTCAAGTGGTTGTCCGGTAATGAAGTATAAAATCCTTTGTCATGATGAGGATTGGCTTCCTAGAGGAGGAGAAGGTAGTGGCATCAAATTGTGGAAGGAGGATTCTAAAGGAAGGGCTTTATTGCCTCGCGGAGAACCTGATGCATTGAAGCCTTCTACGATGCGGCATCTCCCTGAGGTGGTGAAGGGACTTTCAGGATTCATCGATCATTGGGAGCAATCATGGCGGGAGTCTGTTGAATCCAAATCACATTTGAGCCGCTATCGTACTATTGGCGCGACATTAGAGATGCTCTGACTCTTCCCAAGGATACCTCCATATAATAGGAAGACAACTTTTAGCCAACAATGCAAATTGCCTATGCAATTAAATATGAGTTCTCAGCGGCGGGTGAGACACGCGAGGAGTACCGAGAAGATGAGCATTTTGTTGGCCAGCAATTTCAGATCCTAATTCTAACCCGGATATGCCAAACACCGTGCGTATCCAATTCTTCCGCCTTATATTGCGCGATCGGGATGTTCTGAAGTTCTACAAAGATTGGGATAGAGATTGCATCCTTCGTTGGACAGTTGAAAAGGGGATAGCCATAACGTGGGAGAGTAGCGATCCAATCTTGACAGCATGGAAAAATAGGTCTTCAAAGAGGGATGGAGGTCAAGTATAAGATTCAACTACAAAAATTCCGAAGGGGTAAGTAGTGATTATCAAGGCCTCCTGGGATGCACTTGCCAGGTCCGAATTGTAATAGACTTAGATAAGTGGACTTTCTTTTTCCTAGATTTTGGATTCTAATGCTTGATACTTCATGTAGTATGGTTAGATCCATTGGTGCTAAGATTATAGGTATTTGTATTCGATTACACTGTGTATGACTATAACTAATGTTAATGATTGCTATGAAATATTCTCTCCTTTGTTTTTGCGTATCGGTGATAATTTGCAGTATGTTTTTGTTTCTTTTTTAAAATAACAATGTGGTAAATTGCTTCTAATCTTGAAACCAATAAAACCAATAATTGCCTTTATGGTGAATGGTAGAAAGTAAATGTTGGTGCACACTTTAGCTCTAGTGGAGCTAAAGTGTGAGCAAATTTTCTTTTTAGTTCACTGCACTTAGTAATGGTGTGCACTTTAGGTGAAGTGGAGCTAAAATGTGTGGAATTACTTTTTTGAGTTCATTGCACCTCTAAGTGATGGGTACAGTTTAGTTTGAAGAGAGCTAGTGTGTGTGCAGCTTTTTTTCCACTTCTCAACACCATCATTTGAAACTCGTCACTAATTTGTTTAGTCATGTGTATTCCACAAGGTAAATTAAAATTCTTGTGAATTTAAATACGGTTTCAGAATATGTTTAGCTAATTCTCTTACAAGTGGCTTTTGATCCGTCATTTAGCTCATTTATAGCAAACTTGGAGAATGGTGTTCATCCAAATTGGTAGCTTGGAGAGAATTTTGTTACTTCTAAAGCTTCAATGTGAATATTAAACTATTAATATTCAATGAACACATGTGGTATAAAAGAAGTGTCGACTAATGTGTTCTTCTTTTCAATATTATAGTTAGATTTGTAATGTAATGTTATCCGTAGTACTTATTTTTCTAGGGATTTTTGTAGTGAACATTACCTTCCAATTTAGTGGAAACTCATATCTCTCCATAGTGTAGAATTTAGATGTGCACTTTAGCTCTTATGTTCTACATGTGTTAATTTGGGAGTTGCTAAATCTCCTCGTGGTTGCACACTACAGTTGATTCCCTAGCCAAACTTGAGATTTCTGTACAACGAGTACAAACGAGTACGAACGGTACAAATTGTGCGAAATTTGGAATCCCCAAGATGTCAGCGGCTTTGTTGATTTGGAGCAGATTGTGGCCATCGTGCACGTTGTGTTTTGTCGCATGTCTGACACAATCTCTCCGAGATTAGGTCGGATTATGCAACTACTCGTGTACTTGAGATCAACTTGAGGTAAATAGGTTCAAGGTTGATGCAACTTAGAGAGTCTTTAGGGTTTAGGGTTTTTGTGCAAAGCATGTTTAGTTTGTACAACTTAGGGTTGTAACGTGCTAGGGTTGTTTCTTGTGCGGGCAATGGCAAACACCCGTAATGCCAATAGGCGTGCGGGAACAAAGAAGAAGGGTCCTCGTGCAAGGGCTACTCAACACATTGAAGCTCTAGAAAGTCTAAGAGAATGGGAGGCAAAGCGAAAAAGAAAACGTTGGCAGCTGCAGGAGGAGAGAGAAGAAGCGACAAGATTGCTTGCCAGTACCTCCGACAATGGACAGGAAGGTACTGCAATGTCTTCACGCGAACTATGCCGTGTAGTACCCGAGATCGTGAATTTTTTCAAGTGTAAGATGCAAGCTTGTTCAATGGCATCTTCAAGGCTGAAGATTATGGAGTGCTTTTTGGAAGATGAGTGCATCAAGCCATTCCTTCCAGAGTATCATCCTTGCAAACAAGATGCACAGGCTGAGTTTGAATTTTTGCAGAATTATCAACACAAGTTGGAGGCCGTCAAGGGTGCTCAATCTGCGAACAAGCTTACTAAGAAGGCTATACTTCTAGATGAAGCTGTATCTAGAAGTGCAACTATCATAAAAGCATTGTGTAGGATGTTGAAGGTGAATCCTGCAAACTTAAGGTTAGCATTGCGACGTAAGATTGTGCGTTTGGATAGAACTCCTTTTGCATTGGCATAAAGAAAGAAGAGGCTAGGTATGTCTGTAGAAATAAAGGACCTTGTTGTCAAGTGGTGGACTGAAGAGACTCGTGTAAGCGCCAACATGAAAGAGACCGTACAATAGTGGATAAGTCCAAAGACGTACGAGACACACTGCACCCACTATTTGCTTGAAACTCAAGTACATATTTCTGTGACCTTTATTCTAATACATTATGTACTGTAACTGTACACTTTGTACTAGGAATAAATCTCGCTTACTCAACACTTGTTGGCAGTATCATTAGAGAGGTTGTTTTGTTTAAACACAATTCTGCTCTAACTTGTGTGGTTATTAGCTGGATCAAACTCACTTATTCTCATGTTTTCTTTCAGCTTTGCACTTTTATGCTGACTGCCTTTTACAATAGGTTTGTGGAAGCGCATCTTGAGGTTGCAATAAGGCTGAGGACTTTTGAAAAATTGAAGCCATATTTTGTAAGAGCTTGCAATGAGAGGAACGTGTATTGTTGTCGCTACCACGTCAAAGTTGATATGCTTAGAGAAGGACTAAACGGCATTCGAGATGCAAGGAAAGGAATTCACTTCCTTCAAGACTGCAAGTGCAAGTGTGCCATATGTCAATCTTAAATTGATGAAGTATATTGTGAAGCCCATTTGAAGGTATGTGTTGGAACAACATCACTTTCATAAGAGATTGTTTGCTCCAAAGTAGAGAATGCATTGTCATGTGTCATGGGTACGTGCAAGGATTGTGGTATTCGGATGCTGCCGATTTGCCCTCTAAAATCTTCAGCATCGACAACCGTTACATGGAAGTGTTTGGAAAATGAAGTAATTGGACTCACTCCAGAGGGAAAAGCAAGGAAGAAGATTGTAGAGGCATACAAGGAGACCTCTGCCTAAGTATTTTTTGAATACTTGAAGTTGAAATTGCCCCAATTTGTCCAGTACAATTTCATTGCATGGTGGCAGAATGAGCACTGCAAGTTGTTGATGAAATGCTTGGATGAAGACATGATTTTGTCGCATATTGACTATGCGGAGAACTAGAGTTTTGAGATTCAAGACCAAATACAAAGCATGTATTAGTGCTCAACACAAATTAGCATCCTTGTATACATTACGTATAGGATCAATGGAAGCGGAGATACCGTGAAGGATTCTCATTTCTATATATCAGATGATGAGAAGCATAATTCCCTCTTTGCACAACAATCTTTAATCTAACACTGGCAATGGCTGCAGTCTCAAGGAATGCTACTGCATTTTTTCTTACGTCGTTCAAAAATATATATTGTCACAGGATGTGGCATCGAGGGCCTCTCCGTATCACAATGTTCTAGCGTAGATTAGTTGTTACTAATCTACGGGTGTTTTGAGACGTATGGCAACGCATCCCATTCATCCATGGATGACTTTCATCCACATAGGGTTGCGCGTGTGTGCGAAAAGCGTCGCACTTGTCCTTGATTTGACGTCTTTGTCAAGTCAAACTTTGTTGTGAGTTATGAGTGTTTAGTGAGTTTTTTGCTTGTAAGTGATGGTTTTTCATTAGTAAAGGCTTCGCATTCACTACTTAGTTGCACTTGTTGATTCTCCTCTTGTGGAGTGCCTGCCGCTTGAGTTCTTGTGGAAAACACATGTATCTTTCACTTGACAAAGACCCCTCATTTCTTCTTAGTTATTCATTATTTTTTGTATTAAGGTGTTTTGTGCAAAAGCGTTACACTTTAGTTAGCACCCGTTGATAGTTACCTAGGGGATTTTTGTTTATGGTGAGTACGAGAAGTCAGTATTACCGTTCTCCCAGAGAAGATTCTCCGGAGAGTGCACCGGCTTCAGATTTTGGGCCACGGTCGGATATCGACGAGGCTTTTGAGCCTATTTTGGCGTTGGATACCGACCGTAGGCTTCGAGTTTGGAGTGTGGGCACGTTTGATGACATGGAGGACAATCACCGCCAGGTTGTGCGTGTTTGTTTCTCAAGTCGAGCTCGGGGCATCTCCCTGCTCGATTGGCGGCTCCGTTTCTAGACATGGATGAAGAAAAAGCGCAAGCGTTCACTGTCGTTCAACGACTGGTACGTTTTTGAGCTTTTGCCCCAGCATTTGGAGCTAGAGGCGCTTCAGACCTATGGAAGGTGGTCAGTACTGCATGCGGAGGAGTTGCGTCCGGTTCAAGATTACTGGCGCGACCGGGTGGAGTTGGTGACTACGCTCAAGGAGAGTGTTGTTGCTCGTGTCCCGACTTTTATCGATCAACCCAAGGAGGAGGGAGTCTCCTCCAGTGAGGATTTCAAGCAGAAGGGCATTGCCCTCGTAGATAAGGTGTCTGGCATGGGGGCCATGTCGCGTTTGGCCCAAACCACGCGGGCGGCATTGGTGGCAGTCGGTCCGCCACTAGTCTTTGACCCTCTGGCGCGGTTCATGGCGCACTTGGAGGTAGAGTATGGGAGATTTCGGTGTGATCAGATGGAGCGCATTTAGGATTTCGGCCGTGAAAAGGAGAACACGCCGCTCACCATGTATACCCGATTGACGCGGTTGGCGGCGGAGGCAGATGATGCCTTCACGGAGCGCTAACTTGTGAAGATTTTTATCTCCAAGTTGGACAAGAGGATGGTGGACTTGATCACCCCCCATCTTCTTTTTGTTTATCACGGCAATGCCAATTTGGCTCAGGCGTTTGTTGAGGTGGAAGCGCTCAATAGAGCGCTGGGTATGTCCGAAGCGACAGACTTGGTCACGTCATTGATGGACGCTCCTAAATATAAGAAGCGTGCTATTGTGACGAGTAGTTTGGCGGAGGCACAACTTGAAAAGGTTGTGCATTGTTGGGCTTGTGCAGATCCCGGTCACATCAAAGGGTGCCCGAACTATTTCAAGAAGAAGGGGGCAGAGAAGGGGAAGGTGAAGCCCAAGACCAAGGCGGCCAAGTCTAATGACAAGGTTGCAGGCAAGGGAAAGAAGCCAATTATTTGTTCTCACTATAGTAAGTCCGGCCATAGTAGCGAGAACTGCTTTGTTCTCCACCCGGAGAAGTGGCTAAATTCATCGCGGGAGAAGGACTTGGAGGCCAAAGTGGCGGAGTTGGAGATGAAGTTGAGTGCGAATGCTTCTTTGAGACAAGTAGTGGATGCACGGGCTCTGTTTAAAAGTCGTGCTATGTCCTCAGCCATGGATGCCTATTTGTATGGCGCTTATGGGGAGGTTGTGGCTGCAGTTGCCACTCGTGCTCAGAGCACCGCACATGCGGTGTCACCTTCATCTAGTGTACCGGGTACCAATGGTCGTCCACGCCACGTGGGGTTACCAAACCACATTGATTAGTCATGGCTACCACTGTCCTTTGGCATTGCAGATGCAGCTGCTACTAGTGTTGCTTCCCCTTTACCTAGTCTACCACTAGCTTCTTCCACTCATGTGGATGCTGCTCATTCCTTGACGTACAAGTTGTTGCGGTTGCCGGTGTTTGCCGGTGTAGACTTTTTGACACCGGATTTTCAACCATTCAATGTATTTCACTTGGCTGGTAGCATGTTGGAGGGCAAGGTGCCCATGCCATCATTGGAGGTGTCGCAAACAGTGACGGCTCCAGCCACAGAGGTGGATTTGGTGGCAATACAAGCCAAGTTGGTGGCAGAGGCTATTTTCCCGTTTGAGGCCAATGCCACTTCCATACTTACAGAGTATTCCTCCGAGGATTAGTCCTTCATCTCTGGAGTGGCTTATTTGTCTGACATTGCGGCCCTATCGGCACGGGAGTGGCGCGGTGTATGCCCAGAGGTAGTTCGTTTGGTGAATGACGACAGAGTGATTGTAGTTAGTCGTACGGACGACAACTCTATTTGCGCCACTCCTCTACAGGTTATGTTGGACTCGAAGGCTCAGCCAATGATGATTGACAAGCACCTAGCCCACGATTTGAATCTTAGCGATGCCGATTCGGAGCCTTGCTCATTTACCATTGTTACATCGGTTAGAGGCACGGAGAAGGCGATGGGCTACACCCGACTCCTTCTGCAGCTGATGATTGGCGTTGGCACAAGTCCATTGTTCTCCCATGTCTCCCTTCAGTGCGTTGTGGCTGGCGCCACCAAGTACGATATTCTGGTGGGCCAGCTGGCACTATATCCACTTGGATTTGGGGTGGATAACTGGACGGAGGAGGCCTGGATTAGGCCAGGGTGGTCTGCCGATGATGGCAAGAAGGAGCACATCACAGTGGTCTTTGCAGCTAGCGCGCTGACTTCGATGACGGACACTATATTTGGAAGCATTGCTCTGGCATCAGACTTGCCGTGTAGTTTTTCACTTTTGGGGGAGGTATATGCATTTATAATTGGGGTCAAGGATTCATGCGAGCACCCACCATTGGCGATCCCTGCACATCATTGCAAGGATTTGCTTCCTCCGTGGGGAACGCCGTTGGAGCTCCTCCGTCGGATTTGGGAGATTGTGGACGCTCTTGATGCTCCACCGCTGTCAGTGGACTCTTCCACTCCGTTGTTGGCTCGCACTATTCAGTGGCAACCACCAGATGAGGATATTACCCTTATGGAGTTATTTGCCGATATCGGTATGAGGCTCGTGGTTGTGTTAGAAGCCGGGCTCAAGGTACGATGGCATATCCACGTGGATAGCGGCTTTGCAGCCAACCATGCCGCTCACCATCACATTCAGCATCTTCAAGCGTAGTATCTCGAGCAGTTACTACCTTCTGCAATTCGAGGGTGTTTTTCCAAGTTGCCACATGATGTGACGTTGATCAGTGAGAATGACCTTCGCCGATTAGGTCACGTGGACTTGGTGATTGCCGGATGGCCTTGCCAAGGCCATTCACGGGCGGGCAGTGGACGTGGCTTGGATGATCCACGGTCGGGTCTCTTTGCGGATTTGTTCAGGCTCATCCAATGGTGGACTACCCACTAATCGACACCACATGGGTACATTTTTGAGAATGTACTCCCATTAAGGGATACACGGACGAAGGTGCGTGAGGATGGGGCGTACATCCATCACCTACTTGGTCCTCACACATTTGTTGATGTCGCGGCGTTGGGATCTTATGCCCATCGGCCACGTTGAATTTGAACCAACATGACATCATCCACGACGCTCACTTCTACCCTTGCTCAAGTGCAATGGCCCGTGCGCCGTGACGTCGATGACATCTTGGACGACCACCTTGTTTCCACGGAGGTTACCAAGGATGATGAGTGTTGCAGTTTGTAGAGTAAGTATTCCTCCGGATAGCACTTAATTGGAGCTAAATGTGTCCGGAACAACGCTCTAAATTTGTTCCCATAGAGACCTATTGTTTTTTTCTTTAATGATAAGTAAACTGACAGCTATCCTCCTATCACCTACCAGTTAGCATTCCTATTCTACGCCCTATCTATTCATCCGGATCCTTCCGGATGGCGGATGTTGCTTCCTACTAACCTCCGGATCCTTCCGGTTTCCGGAAGATCAGGTGGAGTTTTTCTTCAGGAGTTTTTAAGCGAGTGGCCGGGTACCACTGATTCTATTTTGTGTAAGTGGCCGGGTTCCCCACTGCCTCGTAATTAAAAGTGGCTAGACACCCACTGCCCTGAAACTTATAGTGGCTGGACACCCACTCTCCCTATATTGCTAACTGGTTGTTGGTTTGTTGTTTCCGGATTCACTCTCTCACATTATCCGGAAGGCCTTCCGGATACGGTCACCCAGAGGCTCGCCCGAACTACAACAACATTCCGGTTGATGATCAGTGGTTCTGTGAGGTGTGAAGGGTAGATCTGCATTTGGACTTCCTTCTAGACATACACCACAGGCTTTTCCATCTATCGTAAGGGGAAATTCCGGCCGCAACCAGAATCCGGGTTCACACGGATTCTCCGTGCCCTAGGAGCTCCAGGCCCACCACCTAAAGTACCCTCCCTCCCCCTCCAGGCTCCTTCCGGTCACCAAGGATCGCCAGACTCTATCAAACCTCTCCTTCAGCTGTTCCGGGCGCTCTCCCACAGCAAGTCCCAATGGGTTATACTAGATGCTTATCCATGAACCACTTTAGGTTCAAGAACTACTTCACAAATCATCAACCACAATGGGCCTTATCCTTCATTCACGGAACAATACACCATCAACATAACTTCAAGAAGAGAAAATATACTAACAAAAAATATCCTTCGTGAAAAGAGAAAGAACAAGACCCTGAGCCGGCTAAGACTCAGGTATTAAATAACCACTACAACTGATCTGAAAATCTGATCTAAGAAGCTAAAAATCCGGAAAATCCTATCCTAAAAGTGAAAGGGATCTTATCCCTTGAAATCCGAAATTCAAACCCAGATCCGGAAATTTCGGATCTGAGATCCGGTTTTCACGGATCTAACTCAAAACTTAAAGAAGGGTTTTCTTTAGTCTACCGTGTGATAGCCGGGTGCAAGCATTGAGCCCCATTGTTAATCGCTATCATACTTTAGCCCTAAAGATTCTAATCTACGGAGTAACCTGGTTCCTCCTCCTACTGCTACGGCATGTAGGAGTAACCTCTACTGGTGCGGCGCCGGCCTCGGTTTGCGCCGAAATGGATGCTGGTGGCTCCTGTACGGAGGTCGGTACCTGCATCCTTGGTCCGGAAGGTGTATCCGGATCCTCTGCTATTGCGATCCGGGCTGATGGTGCGTTTGTCTGGTCTTCGAGGTTCGGAAGGTCCCGGAAGCTACCACTGGGGCTGACCACCATGGGTGTCGCTGCAAAGCTTCCGGGTAAAGGGTCCGTCACTGGTGGCACCGCAGATGGAGACTCTGAGGGAATTCGGAAGGACAACAGGGGTACTGCCTGATTCTCTGGTATCTCTTCCCACTTCTGTATACTCTCCGTACTTGGAAAGGCCACTCCATTCCAACTCATCGGAGAGTTGAAGTCCGGCGTTCCCACGAGATCGTTGAACTCTCCGGTGAGGGACTTCGGCGTTCCGGCTGTAGGTCTGGGTGAAGAGCTGGCTGGAGGTTGGGACGGGGAAACAGCTGCAGGTCCGGATGGGGATCCGGATGGTCCTGTAGTGGTTCCGGATGGACCAGCCGCGTCTGGAGCAGGAGGTGCTGGGAAAGGAGGTGGAGCTTCTTGTACTGTTGAGGCCGCCGCCACGAGCTCCCTCGCTAGCTCCTACATCTTCGTCCAGGTGCTCTCCATTTTCCGGCTGTGATCCACTAGGAACCGGATGATCTGCCCCCTGTTGAGCTTCTCGTTCTTCTCCAAGCTCTCCGTGTAGAGCAGCACCCGGTTGACCGAATCTACCGGGAAGTCCAACACTGTGCGGATATCTGTCAAGGTCTGAGAGGTTGGCCGGACCTTCGCTTCTGCCACCACTCGTGCATGCTGTGCTGCATCTCGTACAGCTTCCGCCTGCCGGACCTGACCCCAAAGCCGGGTGTTGATCTTGGTTATAGTGGCGTTCTCCTGCTCCAGTCTTGTGACGGAACTGTGCTTCTCCTTCATCTATCTGAGCTGTGCGATGAGGTTAGTAGTGTCCTCCAGTCCTACTGCCTCCAGGACGGCCATGACCATGGCGTGCCTCTCCCGGATCTCTCCTTCCTAGATCCTGGTCCCCCAGACAATGTGTCTGCAGAGCTCGTGAACGTCCACCGGTATGTCGCCACTGATGCTTGGGACAAACGTAGGTCCCGGCTCTGATCCGGTCGCGAATCGTTTGTCTTCTAGTACTAATATCAACTTTTTGAGAAAGTAGATTTTTGGCTATTTCTATAGCTTTTTTAGTTTCACCTTCGGCTTTACCTTCGGCTTTACCGATTTTTATACCATCTAAGATACCGATCTCTATACCTTCTTCTTTCCACGCTTGTGCTAAACTAGTCATAAGGTCTTCTCCTTTTTCTTGATTTAAAGTGTTGATTAACATTTTTTCTAATTCTATTTTATCATCTTTATCAATAGACGGCAAAGTATAGTGTAAAATTAATTTTATATAGTCGTAACCGATACTAACTTTGGTTATCTCAGGTAATATATCCTCAATTTCCTGCCATCTCTTGATTAATTGGTTTTCATGTCTGTGTTTTAAGAAAAACTCTAGAAGACCAGCCCATATCCTGGTTTTAAACTCTGTATCAGGAATGTCGTGAACATATGGCCGGTTCCGGTGCGGTTGGTGGTGTTGCGGGTGGGCTCTGAGCCGGTATCGTTGATAGAGGCTGGCCGGATCCGGAGGCTTCCGGAGTCTTCTGAACCGAACGACTCCGCTTCCGGTTCGGTCTTTGGAGTTTGAGGGGGGATGACGACTTCTCCGTCTCAGAGTCCGTCGACTCTTTCGGCTCCTCATCTGTCTCCATCCCTCCGTATGACTGGATGGTGAGCAAGCTATCGTACTCGGCCTGCTCATCTGGACTCAACATCTTCTGCTTTGCGTACATATGGGTCAGGTAGGTGGAAAGGGGTGATGGGGTTTTCCGGGCTTTTGGCAAGTTCTTCACCATCCTGTCGATCTGCTCGTCCATGATGGCTGCCCAATCGACGGACAGCTTCCCTTTCATGGACCCCAGAATCAGTGTAGCTAACTTGGCCACTATCCGTTTAGGTTTCTCGGGGTGGAAAATGGAGTTAAAGAATGCCATAACTATCATGGCATTCAGATCGGTGAGGTCGCTGAGGACCTACCCGTCTTTAGGGTTTGCCTTTGCACGGAACTCGCCCTTCAGGATGGCGTCGTCGCGCTCCGCCACCTTGATCGTCCTTGCCCGGAGCTCGTAAGTGTCTCTTTATATCTGACGCCTTCGTATGGAAAACCGTTACGCGTCATAATGGCATTTCCGGATCCGGCTGTCACCGTACTCCAGTTTTGCAGTTTCCGGGAAGAGTGCTGTAACTACCTCCTTTAAGGATTCCGACACGGTATTAAAATCTTATTTTGTTCTATGAACTACTTATGCTCTTATGACTAATTAACTACCTAATTTTTTTAATTTTTCTTTATTTTCTTCTAGATTTGGTCTTAAGTTCCGGAAGTAAGTGGGAACGCCTTCCCACAATGAGCCACCACTAGCGGTGGTCAAACGCGTTGATTTTACTCCGGGGGTATTTCTCACTTTGATGTGCTATCGGGGCTTTTTTGCCTTCAAGACATGTGGTCTGGCATGCTTTGGGATTCTTCTTCCCAAACTTACAAGGAGCCCTCTGCCGATAAGAAAGAGCGGGCGATGGGCTTTTTGACAAGCACCACCGCCGCATCGGATCTTTCTGAGGGCCTACGCCGTTATTTGTTGGGTCAAGCCATTGACCTCAACACCCTCGTTTGGGTATGTGGCCTCTATTTTGCTGCTCAGCGCCGTTTGAGTGACCATCCATGCGTACTAGGGCAGACTGTGATGGTCAAAGGACAGCAATGCCTCATCTCACAGAGATCGAGGAAGCAAAATTGCGTTTTCATTTGAAGAGGCATGCAGCTGAAGAGCTTTGTACTCAGCGTGTCTTTACAGCCTTGGCCGAGGACTTTGGTCGAGACGACGCCCGGGATATCTTTTCCTAGTTTTATCATCACGACACGGGATTTTTTGTGAATCTCGTGAGTGAGGGGTCTGGGGGCATCAATGCCCTCTCTGTTACCTAGTAGCAATCATCGGCAGTGCAGATACGCGGTGAGTCTTCTAAAGTGAAGGAGACCACGGAGTTTGATGATTGGCCTTTGGATTTAGGGCCACATCTTATCGGTGCCAAGGCACAAAGGATACAAGCGTTTATACGTTCGTATCGTAGTTGTTTTGCCTTCGGTCTCCATGATTTGGAGGGCTATAGAGGCAAATCAATTCACATTTAGTTGGAAGACAACCACCCGATCTTCCGTTGACTGTACAAGCTCAGACTTTCCGAGAAAGTTGGGGTTCAGACTCGTTGTCAAGAGTTGTTGGCCGCCAGCTTGATTGAGCTCTCAATTGAGGAGTATGCTTGTGCTACGGTTATGCCATCAAAGGAGGATATCTTTGGCAGCTGAACGGAGAAGCAGATGTGTGGGGATTATAGGCCGGTCAATCGTAAGACCAAGTCAGATCAATATCCTATGCCCACGCCAGAGGAGTTGTTTGATGCGGTGGGACACGCCTGAGTATTTAGTACTCTGGATTTGCAGTCCAGTTACCACCAATTACCATTGATGGTGGACGATCGGGTGAAGACCGCGTTCTGGTAAGTTGATCTGGATGGGAGAGATCAGCTCTACCATTGGAAGTTTCTTCCATTTGGCCTCAAGAACGCACCTGCTGAGTTTCAGAGGGTGATGGACCGGGTGTTGACCGATTTACCGTTTGCCCAATGCTACATTTAGAATGTTATCATCTTTAGTAGCATGTGAGGCATCTTCAGGCGGTAATCGAGAGGCTATGGCAGTGGGGATTGCGC
Source organism: Bryoerythrophyllum caledonicum (assembly GCA_963971425.1). Classification (NCBI taxonomy): domain Eukaryota; kingdom Viridiplantae; phylum Streptophyta; class Bryopsida; order Pottiales; family Pottiaceae; genus Bryoerythrophyllum; species Bryoerythrophyllum caledonicum. Next base: position 57,971,007 of record OZ020514.1, on the reverse strand, counting down.
TTGCACCATGGCAAATGCTAATTCTTCCATGAACGGTTGCCATATTTGAGACATATAATTGTTCCAAGAGGTCTTGGCGTGAGCAGGCAAAGGTTGACGCCCTACAGAAGATCCCGGCCCCAATCAACGTTTCAAGGCTCAGAGCTTTTCTTGGCCTGGCAAATTACTATGGCCGGTTTGTCAAGAACTTAAGTTTGATTGCCAAGTCGTTGACTATTCTCACGGGGAAGGATCAACCATGGACATGAGGACGGGAGCAGCAGCAAGCATTTGCTACTTTGAAGCTGAACCTCGGTTCAACGTTGGTGCTACGACGTCCGGATGCTGCACGACCCTTTTAGTTCCACACAGACTGGAGTGTTGTGGAATTGGAGGTTGTGTTGAATCAAAAGGATGATGAGGGACGGGAATACGTTGTGGCGTTTGCTTGTAGGAGTAACAACAACGCGGAGTCCAACTATTCATCCTATGAGGGGGAGGCTTTGGCCGCGGTTTAGGCCATAGCCCATTTTAGGCCCTCATTGTATGGACAGCGTTTTACCTTGGTGACCGACCACTTGCCTTTGAACAAGTTGATGGAGTGTGACAAGCTTACTGGCAAGCTTGCCAGTTGGGCTTTATTGCTTCAGAAGTATGATTTTGAGGTTGTGCAACGGGCAGAAATCACTAACTTGGATGCGGATGGGCTATCTCGTAATCCAAGTTCATCAGAGGAGGATTTGTCTGGTGCCAGGTGGCATGGGGACTGCAACAGGGAGTCAGTCTCGGAGTGGCATGCAGTGGCTTACCTCATGTTGATGTCTGGCTCCGCATCAACATTGCTTGATTTGGCAACGGAAGAGGAACCGGATAGGGCCCAAGTTCTTAGCGATGTGTGGGACGACGGTCCAGTCTTGCACAAGCTGCAACATGGCACACTTCCGCCCACTCTTTCGGCCATGGAGCGCGATCGAGTGAGACACCGGATAGTGAGGTTTGGTTGGGAACAACCTCCTATTTTGCATGTGGCCGGATGAGACTAGGCACATAGTTCTCATGCCGGATCAGAGGGCTTCGTTGGTACGGCAAGTACACGAAGACCTTGGTCATTCAGGTGTGCGATGGACTCATTTGATGTTGCGCAGCCAGTATTGGTGTACCGGCATGTATTAACACGTCACCACTTATGTGTCTCGGTGTGAAGTCTGTGATCGGGTCAGATCGAGATTCAACACGTTGTCACCGTAGTTGCAGCATTTGCCTATTATGGATTTGGGCTACCGTTGGTCTTTGGATTTTCCAGGGTCGCTTGTTGTCACCCCACGTGGAGCCAAGTGTGTGTTGATGATGGTGGAGCACTTCAGCAAGTGGATTGAGCTTGTGGCACTACCACAGAACTCCTCGGAGTTGGCGGCCATGGCATTCCTTGACCAGGTGCTGGCTTGTTTTGGAGCCCCAGCTGAGGTGTTGACTGACCAAGGGCGTGAGTTCCTTGGTGCTTTCGAGGCTTTGAGCACCAAAGCTTTGATTGACCACCGTACCACTTCTCGAGATCATCCGGAAGCGGACGGTTTGGCAGAGCGTATGGTTCAGACCGTCAAGCGTGGACAACGGAAGTATGGATTACTTCACGGTGGCCTCTGTGATTGGGATCTGATGATACCATGGATTGCCATGGGATATCGATTTAGCCGGCAGGCCTGTTTCTCCGCTTTCAGTTCGTATCAGTTGTTGTACGGACAAGAGCCAATTCAACCCAGTTCTATGCGGGAGAAATTGGCCCTAGTTGTGGTCTTGGATGATCCAGAGGTCTGGATCCAGTGTCTGCGTGATCGGGCGGAGTTCTCCAAGCGGGCCATGCCAATGGCCATGGAGAATTTATCCATCGCTCAACATCGCGACACGGTACGGTATGCTCGCATTCGCAGCGGGGCTTACCGACCTCAATTGCGGCTCTTCTCCACTGGAGATTACGTTTATCTACAGCATGAGGCGCCTACGACGTTGGACGTTGTAGAATGTGTAATTAGTTTTTGCGTTATCTTACCGATTATAATTGGTTAGTTTTGGCAGTTAGCATGTTAGGTTGTATAGTTCAGTAGTAAGATTGAGAAGTTACGTGAAAAGTTGGTTAAGAAACGAAATATCATGTGACGTTTGGAATCTGGAAGTTAGGTTCAGTTTCTGGATAAAGACTTTGCGGAAGATGGATTCGAGGCCAGACTATGATAGTCGTAAGCCGGGGCAAGCTTGGTGCTACCTCTTTGTTTTCTTTGGATTTTTCTATTTTCTTTTGTAGGATTGTGATTAGATGAAGTATTAATGGAATTGGAGTTAAAGAACTGTGATTGTGTGATTGGAAGTGAAGCTTATGAGCATTATATGAGAATTGTGATGATAGAAAGTTAGAGAATGGAATTATGGATGTGAAGAGATTGTAATCTTTGTGAAAGAATTGGTCATTGAAAGTGATTACGGAAGATAATCACGTATTATTGAATACACTGTACTGTGATTACAATGAAGAAGAGAGAAATGACATGAGCCTGAGATCATGAAGAATGGAGAATTAGAAAATGTTTATGTTTAGAGTGATGCAAGAGAGTAATTGAGTTATTGTAATTGTTAAGAGAAGTTAGTAAGCAAGTGTGTAATCAATCGTGACAATAACATGTGGCATCATAGAAATAGTCTTTCTCTGCGAACGAATCCAACTATATTGATTTGGTGCTTTGGGTTAATTTCCAATTCGACCAAAAACGATAACTACATTTTGGTGCCGCTGCCGGGGATGGATATTATTATGAAATGTTAAGAATCGTTTAAAGAAATAAAAATAAAAATAAAAATAAAAATATTATAAGAACTGGTCTTTAGTTATAATTTTATGGAGTATAAATGGGCGTCTAATAGATTATGTATGGAAGAAATGAAGGATTATGAGTAGTGATAATAAAGACAATTTACAAAGAAGGAATCGACAGATCAAAGAAAGATACGATAGATTATGCTCAAGAGAGTCGTTACAAAAATTTCGGGAAAGAACTCAACGAGAAAATCTTAGGAAAGTGACATCATTTTCGTATTTGAGAAGTAGACGTAGTAAAAGTCCAGAAGGATGGAAAACAAGTGATAGCTCTTCAGACAAAGGTCCAAATAAAATCAGAAGTAAAGGAAGAGGAAGTATTCGAATAGATATTGGAAGGAAACCAATAATACAACAATGGCTGAGGCGGCACCTGAAGTTCCAATTGTGGTAGCAATGGGCGCAGTAAGAGATCGCACCACAAGTGTTGCGCCATTGCCAATATTTAGTGGATGGCCAGGTTCGAATCCAGATCATCATTTGTCTCAATTTTTGACAGCGTTTGTAGCCAATAATGGAAGAACTGAAGATATATGGCTGAGATGGTTTCCAGCCACGTTAAAAGACACGGCATTTGAATGGTGTAATCGTCAAACAATTGGTCAATTTCCTAATTGGGAAGCTTTGAAAAACGCTTTTCTAACACATTTTCGGCCAATTGGTTGTGAAAATCGGCTTCGAGAAAGTTTGATGACAAGCAAAATGTTCTTAGGCGAACCAATTGAGTCATATTATGGGAGAGTTGTGGATATACTTCGCAAATGGCCGAATAATCAAATGCCTGAATCATTTATATTGTCAATAATCATGAATGGTTTAAATCCACAGAAATTAAAAATGTTTCTAAAGGAGGCTCAACCAGTTACCATAGGAGCATCTTTAGAATGTGCAAAGATATGGGAAGAATGCCATTATAATCAATTGTTGCTTGTAGGCCCCACTATGATTTCCAATTCGGTGAATCCGCAAGTACAAGGAGGAATTATGTTAGTAGGAAGTTATCCATGGGCTGTGAATGCGACTCAAAGAAGTGTCAATTCACAAGGAGTAATCAATGCGACACCGTTGCAATCAGTACCTCCCGCTGCAGTAGTACCGTATGCTCCAACATTGACTTATCCCCAACATGAATTACCAACTTCATCCGCTGTACCAAATTCGAATGAGACGATGTTATTAAATCTTACAAAGAAAATGGAAGAATTAGCAGTTAATATGGCCAAAGAGAAAGAAAAATGGCAGAAGCTTACTTATACAAGACCCAATGTATGGTGTAATAATTGTAAGGGGCAGGGTCATTTCAATACGGATTGTCCGTCACCACGCCAAACGGGAGTACAATGCAAGTGTTGCGGTGGAAAACATCCTACCGCTAAATGTTGGTATTTAAATGGTCTACAACAATTTGGCACGCAGACAATGATTCAATCAGCTCAATGGGACGTTCATCAAATGAAAACTGGAAATATGGAGAATTGGGACGGCAATCGTTCCAATCGACAAAATAGAGGTGGTGGAAATTGAATGTAATGCTCCATTTAATCCCAATAACAGGGATCAGCAAGTGTCAACTACAGTACAAATTGTGGAAGAGAATCCTAAGACCAACCAAGAATCACTAGTGCATAGAGTGGAAGTAGTCAAAGCTATACTTACAAGAAATCAGCAGAAAAGTATCGAATCAAGTCCAACATTGAAAAAACCAATAGATGAAGAGCAACCATTTCTAATTCAGAATGGCGGACCAATTCTAGTTACGGGGGTGAACATCCATACCAATCCAACCACTATATTGGGTCGTTCACCAATTCCCAAAGAACCAATATCGTCCCAGTTGACAAACCAATCTCATGCTTTGGAAGAACCAATGTTACGAGTTTCGCCGAAACCAGTTAAGGAACCAGTTCCAAAAATTGGAAAGATGAATTTACCAGTAATGGAAACCAAAATTGGAAAGAAGAAACGGGCATTGGGTATTACAACCAATCTGGAACCGTATGAAATTTTAAAGGATTTAAGTACAATTCAACCTACAATTTTCATGAAACAATTGTTAGCGATTGCACCGGATTGTTGTACTACATTAAACTCGTCATTAATTCGACGCAGATCCTGTAATAAGGAAATTAGAGAAGTCAGTTTGAATCCCGATCCAAGAGCTCCAACCATTGATGTTTCTACTGACGGTGTACTAGTTCCAAGTGTACAAGTTGATGGTGGATCTAGTGTAAATTTGATGAACGCTGATACAATGGACAAATTGGGATTAGACCAATTGTTACCTACAACAGTAGTATTACGAATGGCAGATTCCAATCGAGTTAAACCTATGGGTACACTAAGGGGAATTGATACAGTTATTGCGGGCATTGCTTACAAAATTGATTACATTGTATTCAGAGTGCAAAGTTCAATATTGTCTTATCCAATTTTGTTGGGAAGGCCATGGTTATATCAAGCAAAAGCTCGTAATGATAGGGGTAGAAGCACATTGACAATTGGGGCCGGGAAAGATAAAACTATGATTCAGAGTAATGCCATTTGGACTTTGTAATGCACCTGCCACATTTCAACAAGTGATGACACAAGCATTTCAAGAGTATTTGAGAATTTCTATGGAGATATTTTTAGATGACTTTTGTACGTTTAGTTCACGAGCGAGACATTTGGAATGTTTGGAAAAGTGTTTAGAACAATGTGCAAGATATGGAATCTCTCTAAATACGGACAAATGTCAATTTGGGGTACCCTCTAGTAAATTATTGGGTCATATAGTTTCAACTGCTGGTATTGCTACGGACCCTGATAGACTTAAGTTTATATTAAATTTACCGCAACCGGATACAGTGACGGGAGTACATGGTTTTGTTGGACATGTCAGTTATTATCAAAGATTTATTCATTCGTTTGCAGTTATCTGCCAGCCATTAACTAATCTTTTGAAGAAACCCCCACATGATGGAACCAGTCCAATTTGGACTAAAGAATGTACAGTGGCTTTTGAAACTTTGAAACAAAAATTGGCTAGTGCATCAATTCTGGTGGCACCGTGCTGGAAAACTCCATTTCATGTTTATGTGGATGCGTCCAATGTAGCTATTGGTTCTATTTTAAGCTAGAAAGATGATAAGGGATTTGATCATCCAATTTACTATGCTAGTCGTCAATTGGTGGCTGCAAAACGCAAATACACTACGACTGAACGGGAAGCATTGGGAATGATATATTCTATACAAAAGTTTAGACATTATTTGCTTGGCTATAAATTTGTATTTCATGTGGACCATGATGCTCTCAAATATATGATTCATAAACCTCAGTTGAGCGGTCGTATTGCAAGATGGGTGCTGTTATTACAAGAATTTGATTTCACTAACAATGTACGCCCTGGGAAGGCTCATGCCAATGCTGATCATTTATCCCGTTTAACCAATGTATTGGAATATGAACCAATTGATGATGCGTTACCTGATGCACAATTATTTGCAGTGGATGTAATTTCCGAGGAATATAGTGAGTTGATCCATTATTTAACATTTCAAACTTTTCCTTCACATTTTACGGAGAAACTTATATGACGTCTTGTTTTAAAGAGTGCACCATAGACGATGATTGGAGAAGCTTTATATAAGCAAGGTTAGGATGGAATTTTATGCCATTGTATTTATCAGCATGAAGTTTGTACTATATTGGAAGGCTGTCACTTAGATAGTTGTGGTGGGCATTTTGCTGGAGATGGTACTGCACAAAAGGCTTTACAGGCTGGATATTGGTGGCCAACATTATTCACGGATGCACACCAATTTGTAAGACGCTGTGATCCATGTCAGAGAATTAGACGGCCAACAGGTACTTTAGCAATGCCGTTAGTACCAATTCTTACCCAGGCACCGTTTGAAAAATGGGATATTGATTTTGTGGGCCCAATTGAACCTGCTTCTCGGATTGGACAATAACGTTATACTTTGGTAGCCACTGATTACGTTACAAAATGGGCTAAAGCTTCTGCTACAATGACAAATAATGCCAGTACGGTTGCCACATTTTTATATGAAAATATTATTACTCGTTTTGGATGTCCAAAGGAATTGGTTAGTGATCGAGGGGCTCATTTTATTAATAGTACAATTGAAGCATTAACAACAAAATATGAGATTTAACATCAAAAAACTACTCCGTATCATCCAAGAGCAAATGGACAGATAGAGAAGACCAATGGTATTTTATGCAAGATTTTAACGAAGACAATTTCATGAGCGGGTACAGATTAAGACACCAAATTGTTTGCTGCTCTATAGGCGTACCGTACTGCATATAAGAGTACTACCAATGCTACACCTTTTCAATTAGTTTATGGACAAAAAGCAATTTTACCAATCGAATTGGAAGTGCCCAGTTTAGGAATTGCTATTGATAATCGATTAGAGGATTCCGAATCATTTGGTTATCGGTTAGCGAAATCGAAACAATTGGATGAAATTTGTGCGAATGCTTTATTTACAATGGAAACTACTCAAAAATGGAGAAAGAATTATTATGATAGTAAATTACAGCCAAAGTCTTTTATGCCCAATGATTTAGTATTACTTTATGATAGTTGTTTTAAAAAATTTCCAGGCAAATTTCAAGTTCGTTGGCATGGCCCATATCCTGTTATTGAAGGATTTTCCAATGGTTCGGTGCAATTGGAAGATTTTATGGGAACTAAATTTACTACTCATATTAATGGAAATTGGTTACGGCTTTACAATACGTAGTCAAAATTGGACTTCAAATACAAATATAAATTAAAAAACCCGGGACGGGTTTTGTTTAAAGAGGGAGGTAGGCAGTTTAGTTGTGATGATGGATTAGTACGTGTGAAGTGAGTGAAAGAGGTGGTAATAATGAGAATTGAGACAGTTAGGGTAATGCAAGCTCTCGAAGTTAATAGAGTAGGTCAGTGCATTATGAGGTATCGTGAGAAGGAAGAAGACAGTCCCATAGTCGAAGCCAGAAGTAGGACTCTTGTGAACATTGTGTGTTTGCGTCAATTGGAGGTTATTTGAGAGAATAGTTGCGTAAGTAAGCTTGTCTTAGTGAACAATGGCGATGGAGCGTAGCAAGAGACACTCCAATAGGGAAGAGAGACAACGCAATGTGAGGCGTAAGGAAGATCTGCCACCATTAGAGTGTATCATCATGACGAATATAGAGCCTATTCGTTTAGATGTGTGTTGGTCGAAGGAGAAGCAACAGTGTTTTTGTGAGGCACACATGCACGGGTTTGTACGGTTGTCGCAAAATTTGCCACTGATTGACGTAGATTTGTTAGCGGAATATCTGAAGAATTACGATCTTGTAGATGGGTCGAGTGTAGTGAAGGGCAAGATAATTGATATAGATGAGACGCTGTTGAACAAAGTTTTGTATCTTCCGATGAGTGAACTGCCGGTGTCAGGGGATTTGGAGTCGGATTTTGTACCAGGCAGTTACTTCAAGACATGAGACAAAGCATTCGAGAAGGGCCAAGGATGGAAGACTGGAGTAGATCATACGTCGGAGTTGGGAGAGTGGATGCGTTTCGTGTAGTAGAGGCTGGCGCTGAATCGACACACGACGTATATGGCGAAGAAGTTGCTGCTTTCGACGGTAGCAACATTGGAAGGTATGGCATTCAACTGGGCAGGTTATGTGGCGACAAGGATCCACCTAGAGCTTGAAGCAAAGAGGAAGGTGGGGAGGTGATGACGTTGCTGTGCGCCAATTACATAAGTGGAGCGATCAAGTACGGACTACAACAGGAGGGGACTTAGAAGAGCATGCAAGTGGTAGAGGTGCCAGTTAAGGAGAAGAAGAAGCAACCAGTTTCAGTTCCAATTCGATCTGTGGAAGGTGCACCAGGTATAGCAGAGTGTCGTAGGGCAGTAGAGTGTGAGCAACGTGAAATTGGTCCTCAGTTGCAAGTATTGGGTCGTCATTTGGGTAGCACGTCTACGGCAACACCAGTTTTGGTAGTGCTGTATCAGAGAATTGGCCCATCAGGGAGTGAGCAACAGTCGGGAGGGTTGAAAGAGATAATTTTAGCTCAGCTCACTCAGTTGCAAATGATAGTGACCAAATTGGATAGTGAGTCCAAATTGAAGAGAGAATTGGAGTTAAGGATGGGAGAGATTGAGGGGTACAAGGTTAGAATTGGTGAATTGGAGCGGACAGTGGCGGAAGATACTCTCAAGTGTGGGAGATTGGAGAGCAATTTTAGGGCGAAGGAAGCCGAATGGGCAGAAGAGCGCAAGACACTCAAATCGATGGAATTAATCAATGAGCAGGAACGCAAGGAACTCCAAGTGAAGTGGATGCAGGAGAAGAAGAAGGTGACGGATTTGGCGGTCGCAAGAGGGAAAGCGGAGACAGATTGGGAGTCATTACGAGACCAGATGCAGAAGGAGAACAAAGAATTGAAGACCAAGGTCAATTCTTTGGAGGGAGCTATGGTCTGTGCGGTTTCATCGCGAGAATTGGTCCCTGTGACAACCAATACCGAGCGAGTATCGACTCAACACGAAAAATTGCAGAAGATATTGGAGGAACGGGCGAAGCAGATCACTCTTCTTGAGGCTCAGGTACGAGTATTGGGTGAGCTTAATGAAGATCTAACGGAGCGGTTACAGGGAGACCAGTCGAACACTGATGCACATGAAGGTGATGAAGAGGAGGAGGTCACGACGCCCAAGGACAAGACGGTGATTTCTGATAATGCCAATGCACCAATTAAGGTTTAGGAATTGGTTTTGTGTTTGCAAGGGCGCTGCACAATTAGAAGTGAAACTATGTAGAATGTGTAATTAGTTTTTGCGTTACCTTACCGATTATAATTGGTTAGTTTTGGCAGTTAGCATGTTAGGTTGTGTAGTTCAGTAGTAAGATTGAGAAGTTACGTGAAAAGTTGGTTAAGAAACGAAATATCATGTGACGTTTGGAATCTGGAAGTTAGGTTCAGTTTCTGGATAAAGACTTTGCGGAAGATGGATTCGAGGCCAGACTATGATAGTCGTAAGCCGGGGCAAGCTTGGTGCTACCTCTTTGTTTTCTTTGGATTTTTCTATTTTCTTTTGTAGGATTGTGATTAGATGAAGTATTAATGGAATTGGAGTTAAAGAACTGTGATTGTGTGATTGGAAGTGAAGCTTATGAGCATTATATGAGAATTGTGATGATAGAAAGTTAGAGAATGGAATTATGGATGTGAAGAGATTGTAATCTTTGTGAAAGAATTGGTCATTGAAAGTGATTACGGAAGATAATCACGTATTATTGAATACACTGTACTGTGATTACAATGAAGAAGAGAGAAATGACATGAGCCTGAGATCATGAAGAATGGAGAATTAGAAAATGTTTATGTTTAGAGTGATGCAAGAGAGTAATTGAGTTATTGTAATTGTTAAGAGAAGTTAGTAAGCAAGTGTGTAATCAATCGTGACAATAACATGTGGCATTCATATAAATAGTCTTTCTCTGCGAACGAATCCAACTATACTGATTTGGTGCTTTGGGTTAATTTCCAATCCGACCAAAAACGATAACTACTGACTTCAAGGCCGGGCGCACCATTCTTCATGTGAAGGATGTGTTGTCCACTGGCATTTTGTTGCTGGAAGGCAAAGATGGCCGGGAGTGTCGGGAGCACTTCAAAAACTGCGCGCCCTTTAATGGCTCCTTGCATCCAGAGTTGGCCGTTGTGCCACAAGGTCTTCTGTGTTTTGTGTGTGGTGAGAAGAAGGGTGCGGCTACCATGTTATTATGCGACCGTTGTCAGCGTGGATGGCATATGGCTTGCTTGACGACGCCCCTCTCTACTCTACGGCCCGGGGATTGGACTTGTCCTTGTTGTTGGAGGTCTTTGAGCCATGTTTCACCCAATAAAACGGCTTGAATTCCTTGTGGACTTGTCACTGTGTAATGCGTTGCTATCTACTTAACACCATATTTGTTATATTGGGAAATTTCCATGACTTTGAAGATATATGATCTTCGAAGTATCAATATATATAGACATTTGTAGGTGCAAAGCATAAAGACAATGTACCAAGAATACTATATTTCATTCCATGGATGGACCAAATTAGCCAAATGTCCAAAAAAATGGTAACGATAAACGAAGCATATACCATTAATCCAAGCTTTATTCAAAACTTCATGAAAAAAAAGTCACACAAAACACTCATTTACCCCGAGGCAAAACACAATCGTCCTATCACTAATCAAATGGTCTAGGAATTTCCCTCATAAGCCTCTACGCGTCTTGAAAAAGGCCCTCTGACGTTGCCTAGTCCATGTTGCGCCATTCTCTTGCATTAACGGACTCTCTAGAAGACGCTGCAAACCCCGCCTACGCACCTCGTCAGTGTTTGATATGGGCAACGAGTGTCGGCGGGTGGGAGCAGAAGGAGAGCATTTGTTTGCAGCAGCATTTCGTGAAAGAATACGGGGGCGGAGACATTTAGCAGATGGTTCTTGCACAATAGACGCCACATACAATCCAAACAAATACACTTTAGGTCGATACTCATATTCGGCACACATAAAAACTGTATCATTAAGATCCATCCTAGTGCACTTTAGGTCGAACGGAGCTAAAATGCTCAAGTGTAAATTCACAGAGGACATTTAACATCCAATGAATAAAAACAAGCTCAAGTGAAGCAAAACCACATGAGTGCAATGTAGCTCAACAACAAACCAAGATTGCCTAGGCAAGAACAACTCAAAAGTGCACTAACTTGGAGGTGAGCATAACACGCACCGTGAGCGAGCGTGGGTAAGTAGCATCCCTTAAACCGTCATAGAGAATACGCTTTGCCGGAGTACAATTATCCAGATTTTAACGCGGAGACCTTCGAAATGAACGAGGCCACTGCGGCGAAGGTGAGTTGTTCCTTTCATGAATTGGCTCCCGCGCAATAGGGCTTTCAACAACTTTGTCGTCCACTGCCATGGTCGAATGATCCATGGTTGACTGCGCGGTTGCAGCAAAGTGCAATAAAAGCCCTTTACTCGAAAGGAAAAGGGCGAACTCCTCTGGGCCTAGCAAGGAATCCACGGAAGCCCGACAATCACAGTGCTGTAGAATTTTCAACCAAAGTGACGCTCACATACCTCAGAACAGTAGATGAAAACTCCAATCATTCAAAACATGACGACATTCCATCATCAGTAGGTATCTATTCCGCACAACAAACAAAGTGGTGAAACATCTCGGTTTCATTTATCAAAAAAAAATATATACACAAAAAATGGTCCAACAAAATTTACAAAATAAAACTGCAGCCAATTGATACAGTTTAGTTCTATTCAACCTAAAGTGTAATAAGGATCTAAGCGTTTCCAACGGCATTAAGAGCGGAGATTTTGAGATGCTTGGATTGCGTTCCATATACTCACAGACTGACCACACGTCTTCTGATCATTATAGAACATCTCCCGGCCCGAGGGATGTTCGGCCCGATACTGCGCTAGGCCACCCAGAAACAGATAAAGGTCAGAGAGATATGGCAGCAATTCCTCCAGCAAGACAGAATCATCTCTCGCGCCATCATGTTTGTGCGACCATGATGGAAGAAAGACGTTCTCCGGCAAATTGAGCATATGCTTAATCGGGCTATTGTCAATGACAAGAGTATTTGCCGGAGTATGCTCACGACCCAACCAATTGAAGAGATTGTTCGAAAGGGCCTTCAAAAAGATATTTACATATCTGACGTGTTGTAGATTCCATCATCGAACTCCAAATCGTGATGATGGCAAACTTAGACAACTTCGTGAGGAACTCAACACAACCAGGACGCACTCGGACTAGTTTAGGGCCTACTTCGGCTGGCTGCGAAGCCAAGTGAATGGACGAGTCAGAGTTCTTGGATCCCCTGGCCTGCCACAAAGGTTGACAGGTGCACAGAATCCCATTGAGGTCCAGCACAACATTCAACCACCTACCCTCGAAATCTTATAGGACTCTAGGTATTTCTTCTAGATTACGGGCACCACTTATTGATGCCTCGCAGACCTAGTTCGGAAACGCCAGGAAAACGAACAATATTACTAAAGATTCATTAACAACGACGGGTCAACAAAATGTAGAACCAAAGAGGCAAACAGGGGGAGGCGTCATGGGGGGAGAATAGAGTGTGAAAAGTGTTAGAAGGATACCTCGAGAACTTCATCGTCTTGCAGCATTTTGTCTCGGACCCCCATCGATCCCAACAAACCCTACATGCTGCCAAGGGGTCCCGAGTGCCCCACAACCATTTGGGGGCACGGTTCAGGGACAAGAAGAGGTGGCTCCGGGACAGCAGAATCATGATTGATCTCGTCTACGAGCACGGCTGAAGCTTGGACGACCTCTTCTACGACAGGGACCGCACTATGGACGATCTCATTTATGACTGGGTGAGCGATCGCGTCATCACCAAAACTTAGATCTAAAAAAATTCAACAACTTCAACCTATCGGCAGATGCGCACATAGAACAGTGATACAAGTCAGAGTCGTCAGATGTCAAGCAGTTTAGCTCGAGTCGAGCTGAAGTGCTCGCTGAGCACTATTATATTTACAAAAAAATTGGAGTACAAAATTGGACATTTACATAATGTTTTGCCTCTATACACTTGCAACTACGTTACTCTAACGTGACGATGAGCTAGGGACATCAGCGACAGATACGTCTCAAGCGGGCGACTTTAGAGAGGAAGAGGGGCGGTTTGACGGGGATGGAGGAACATGAAGCGATTGATCCTTCATCAAGACAGGGGAGGAACCCGCTGGAGACGGCAGCATCGAACCGTGGGATAGACTCCCAGTCCCTTCTTCCGCTGAGAGGGGCGGTTGGGGGATCGCAGCATTAATTGCGGGTTGTGTCGTGGCGACAACAGGCACCTTAGCCGCCATCAATCTCTCCAAAAAGAGCATCATGTCGGCATGTCTCTGCTCTTGGTCCCTCTTCATCTCTATGTCACGCCTCCGCTGCAGGTTCCTGAGCTCCTCATCACGCTCCGCCAGCCGCTGCTCCATCAACCTCCATTGGGTGGCCTCCTCTTCGAGCTTCTTCTCGAGGATAATCAATTAGTTGTCGTCCTGAGCGCTACTCGTCGTAGCCAACGGAGAGCGGTCGCTCGCGCTGGCGACTTTCCTCTTCTTGGCCGCGGGCCGAGCGGATGACCCGCCCAAGGTCGGAGCTGAATGAGGCCTCTCGGAGATATCCAACTAATCCAACTCTAAGAACTCGAGTCGCTGCCGCGAGGTACCGATTGTGTCTCCCGCTTCAGAATGAGAGACACTCTGAATCTCTGGCGGAGTGGCGTCATCGAAGTTGTCATGGGATTCATCATCCGAAGTGGCCGTGCTCAAGCTCGGGCACACAACCAAGGGGATCGGGTCCACATCTTCCTTCTCATCGACGAGGTCAACACTTGCTATCCCCTTCCCCTTGGCAACGGCCATGCTAAGCTCGGGCAAGATCTCCTCGTTGACATGATAAGCACCAACAACGAAATCGGCCTGATCTAACGTGAAGGCGACCTCTACGGCGTCGTCGAGGTCTTGCTCATCGGTGTCGTGGGAGATGCAGAATGCCTCAAGGTCCAACATCAAAACACCAATGGATTAGACAAGTTACACATTAGGTCGAATCGAGTTAAAGTGAATACAAAGCAATACAGATATTAAATCCCATTATTTCAACTTCAAAGGACACGACGCGATTGCTAGCATCTATACAAAAACATCTAAGTCTAAGCCGATACATTGGCTCGACCCGACTGGAGCTAAAGCGCCACGCTACAAATAGCATAAGAGCGACCTCTTTGAAACAATCCAAGCACGAGTCACAAGGATATCAACAGTTTAGCTCGACTCAAGCTAAACTGCAGGGAAACTTACCACACTCGCCGTCAGTAATTTCGTCTTGCCAAACAGGTGGACAACTGCCTCCCCCTCTTGCAGAACAATTCGAGGACCTTGATGAAGAACTCCATCCTCAACTTGTTCATGTTCATGGAGTACGCCAGCTCCTTGTACTTGCAAAGCTTGGAGTGCAACACATGCTCCGGAGCTGCGTAGGTCTTCTTCACGGCCAAGATGTGCGTGAGCTCTTTCTTGAAGAGGAAGTGGAGGCCAATACGGTCGAGAACGTTGTTGCTCTTTGGGGCGTATCCTCCCAAGCGCTCATTCTCGGAGGGAAGATACTTTGACTGCAACACATTGTACGCATGGCACAACGAGGGGCCCTCAGCAAACACCTGCACTTGAATTTGGGATTGCTTGTCGCCGCAAATGAAGAGCCAGGCTGGAGGATCGGTGAGGGGAGGCTGTCTTGACGATGCGAACATCGTCATGAACTCGTCAAAGAAGGGCTTCTCCAACGATGACCTTGCCTTCCCAGAGAAACCAGGGATGTTTTGAGGAAGTCGATGATGCCGAGCTTCACATTGCAGCCTTGGTTCGGCCACAAATCCGAAGGCCACGTGCCGAGCAAATTTGTTGCCGCCTTGTACGAGCAAAAGTGCAAGGCCCCCTGAGGTGGAACGAACCGCGACCGCACATCAAGGAAGACTCTAAAGAACTCCTTAGCATACGGAGAGAGATCTTCACATTTGCAGTTGCGAAACTTCGTCTGCCTTAAATCCTTGTAGTATAAATCCGGTGGACCTCAATCCAAGAGGGCACGCTTTGAGGCCTTGCTGACGTTGAAATCCTTTTCGAACCTCCGCCAATTGGCTCGACCGTAAGCTCCAGCGTTGTTGAAGAGGCCCAGCTCCAGCCTGATCACTTGAAGCTCCATTCGAGCGACCTCCTTCCTCTTCCTCCGATCCACCCAGTCTCGGGCGGTGTAGCAATCCTTGAGCACAAATTGCGGCTGCTTCACAACCACCTTAAGGTAAGGCAGTTTTGGCAATGGCCCTGATCAATTTTCGCGTAATCGGCCCCGGTCATGTTGCCGAGAAACTTGAAGAACTCGCGCGTCAGCATCCCATCCTTCTCTGGAACTCAAGTCTTAGCATCCTTGAACTTTGCCAAAGGCGTCAAAGTTGAATCGACGTTGATGAGGTCGCCATGTGCCGCCGAAGAGATGACATCCGACAAGAGCTTGAAGGTCTCATCGGTCGCGGTGATGGTCTTCACCTCGTTTGTAATCAAGAGCTCCTTCGCCTTTCCGGCATTCTTGAGCGCTGCCCGGCTCTTCGTAACGTCAATCATTGCGAAGCCCTCACAAACCGCGTTAAGAAATGGATGTGCACAACATAAACAGGGTCGAATCACTTTATAACTACAGTAGAAAATAAACAAGTCCAACAGGGTCCGGAAACTGCAAGTTAGCTCGAGTTTAGCTAACTTGCAACTTGTGAGTATACAATATAAGCGATTTGAATCTATATACAACACTATACAGATAGTGAGCAAACATGCACGTTAGCTCAACTCGAGCTTCAAACCTCTTGTTATTGGCAATCTCCAACGTCGTTCTCCGTCCTGACCTGTGAGACCCGCAAATGCCTGCCGCAGAGTGCTTCGGCATTGGTCTTCCAGCTTGGATCCACAAAGCCCGAAAGTCGAGGATATTGGTTGCCCACGTCGGCTTGAATTGGACCAAGTGATTTACGCGATTATAATACGCGGATATCTTCCTCAGCTTCTCCGGATCCTTCGTCCAGACAATGTAACACTGCCATGTTCGAGAGTCCCTTCTCATAACCTCCGGGACGTTGCCGTTTATCATCGCCTTTGATGCTGCAACGCTATGCTGGCCGTTGGTGATAAAGAAGTCGCAGTCGCTAAGGTCCTCAACCTTTGTTGGCATAACATTGAGCTTTGGCATGACGTGGAGAGTCTACTTCTGCGTCTTGTCGGGCATTTGGAGGTAATAATGCATCACCTCCTCCATGCCCTGAGGTTCGAATGCACGGATCGTCCACTTCGGCGGTGCATTATACAATCTCATCATGTCAAGCTCGAACTTCTTCTCTCTGTCTTCCAAGAAGAAGCAGCTCTGACACTTTCTCCTGAATTTTTGATAAATTTGTTGGACGTTGTTGTAGTCAATTGTCTCTCCGAACCCGAGCGCCTGAGGGAGCTCCGAGAGTGCAAAGGCCATCGAATTGGCCAACTCCTCCTCTGATACGAGCTTCATCTTCTTTCTGGAAGGGGTCTCTGGCTTCTTGGCAGTTGAGCGCTTCTTGACGGGGGAAGCACACAACGTGTTGCGCAGGGTGCTTCAACTTGTTCTTGCACCTGATGTTCTAACTGGTACTGACGCTTGACTCAACTCTTGGCTACCGGTCACGGCCCCCAAAACTATCGAAATTTCTATCAGGCGCCTCGCCGTGATATTTTTTGCCTTCTCTAGAGCGGCATAGGTATTCATCCTCGATAGAATGACACGGAGTTTATTTGCTACAACCTTTGCTTTCAGCGGCTGACCACTGCTAGTCTTCCAATTCTTTAGTGAGATTTCGTGGTCGACCTGAGCCACTATTTCATCAAATTTGGACCCCCTAAGAGAATTGACTAAATCGTGGATACAGAATTGAGATGAAACATTGTTCACTACAATAGTAAACAAATAAGGCTCTAAGGACTGAGTGGTTGTCTCACACGACAACTTAACGTGATTGTTATCTTCGTGGACTACATCAGTAATTTTGGTCGTGAAGTTGGTGTGCTGGGGTCCAACGATATCACCAGCGAAGGTCTGACCAAACACTAGATTATCCGTATAGGTGGCCTACAGAAGTGTCCAATTCAATGTCATTGATGGGTCCTTGAGCTCCCAGCAATCCAAGTGGTTGTTGTCGTCTCCATCGTCATCATCAAGGTCGACGGGCTTTTGCTAGAAGAAGTGCTGCAGCTGAGTCACCATCATGTCCCTCTCAATTCTGCACACACACGAAACCGAGCACAAATATTAGATTGCTAATATAATCATCCAATTAGGATGGAGAGAGTACCCTTTAGCTCAACTCGAGCTAAAGTGTAACCAAATACAAAGTATGTCAATAATACTCTACAACAAAATATAGTCATTTGGAAAACTTCCCTAGACCCTTTCAATCAATTCATGTCTACTTCTCGTTCAACTCCCAAAACCGTGGAAAAGCTTACAAATCAATCCAATCACTTACAAACCTCACTCTTTGAGGTTCTCAAGTGGTTGAAGCGGGACTGAAGCTCATGCATGATTTATGAGAGGTGAACGAGAAGTAGACATGAGTTGAGATACTAGACTGCAACTACACGACGGTTAACATTGTTGTATTCAAGCTAGTTCTTCATCTTTAGCTCGACTCAAGCTAAAGTGTTATATCATAGAATATATATCAGTATAGCTCTGAAACATTAAATATTCCTTTGGAAGACTTTCCTAGACTTTTTTATTCAATTCATGCCTACTTCTTGTTCAACTCCCGAAACTGTGAAAAAGCTTACGAACGGATCCAATCACTCACAAAGCTCACTCTTTGAGGTTCTCAAGTGGTTGGAGCAGGACTTAAGCTCATGCACAATTTCTGAGAGGTGAACGAGAAGTTGACATGAGTTGAGTCATCGATATCATCGGTAAAATCAACTTCTGGAATGTTTTTAGGTCCAAAAGTAGTGGTGTTTGAGTTGTGGTTTAGGTCATTTGTTTTACACTTTAGCTCGATTCGAGGTAAAGTGTGTTGGCTTTGATGATTAGAAAGTTCATTTTTTTTAGAGACAGGGTTTGAGAGTAGAGAACATCATCACTTTAGCTCGAGCCGGGCTTTAGCGCAACCATAGACGCGTTCAGTGATACATTTTAGCTCGAGTCGAGCTAATGTGCGAAAAGAGATGCACTGGTCCTGTACAATTCAGCTCTACTTGAGTTGAGGTGTACTGGTCTAGTGCATCTTTGTACACACTTCAGCTCGAGTCGAGCCAAGTGTAGCCAACAGTGTGCTTTTTTGGCCGCACTTTAGCTTGAGTCGAGTTAAAGTGGAGTCAAAAGAGCACACTATTGGCCACACATTAGCTCGAATCGAGCTAAAGTGCGGCCAGAAGAGCACACTTTTGGCTACACTTTAGCTTGACTCAAGCTAAAATGTGCTGATTGAAAAGCTTATTTATTGCAGTTTGTGCAGATTTGTCTTTTACTATATGATGTTCAAGGCGTAGGGTTTAGGACTCCTGGGTGAGAGTATGGATTTTACCTTTCAGCCATTGATTATGAACTTCAATCCCAGACAAATTCTGCTGGAACTAGACATCCTGCAAGAACAATAACGAACCCACACACACAATCAATCAAAGTAGCACATGGAAACCAACACATTGAAACCAGCACATTGAAACCAGTACAAAGCAGCACATTGACACCAGCACTAACCAACACAAACCAACACAAACCAACACAAACCAACACAAACCAACACAAACCAACACATTGAAACCAACACAAAGTAGTACATTGACACCAGCACTAACCAGCACAAACCAACACATGGAAACAAGCACACTGAAACCAACACATTAAAACCAGCACATTGAAATCAACACATTGAAATCAGTACATTGTATCTAGCACATTGAAACCAACACATTGAAACTAGCACAAAGCAGCAAATTAACACCAGGACAAACCAGCACAAACGAGCACAAATTAGCACAAACCAGCACATTGAAACCAACACATTGAATATTCAAACTCATCTACGTGCTAACCCATATATGAAAAGCAATGCTACACATATATAATGTTTCAACACATTATATCAAAAGCAATACTACACATATATCAAAAGCAATGCAAGACAAAATGTGTGCACTTACCTTTAAGATTGAGAAATCCGACTGCTAGAGCTGCAAGTTTTGTTGCTCGTTCACGTCAATCCTCTACGCACAGCCGTTTCAGACTCTACGTGCTCACAAACTCACACAAATTCACACAAAAAACCCTAAATTCCAGCACTACAGTATACACAAACTCATCTACGTGCTCACAAACTCACACAACCAGAATTCGCACGTCCTACAAATCCTATCCGCAAAACAGCAAAGCGCTGCAACGAAATTGCGCAAAAAACCCTAAAATCCAGCGCTACAGTATACACAAACTCAACAAATCCTACAGAGAACCAAACTAACACAAACCGCAAAGATGCAAAGACAAAACGACGCATAAACTCACAAAACTAAAACAACAAGCCGTGGAACTTCGACAGCAACAAACAGAAAACTTCGACAGCAACGAAAAGAAAAACAAAAACTCATGCCACGATTTTGTGGGGGTACTCCTTGGGCACCTAAAGCCGTGGAGGGTCGAAACCCTATAGCCGTGTGGTGCTCCCGAGATTCCCTCAGGATACCCTTTGCGATATTGGGATGAGACCCTCGGGTATTAAAGGTGGATGCACCACAAATCATTCACCTTCATTATTAATATTCGGAATTTCAAGAAGTCAATTTAATCTTACTAGAATAAGTTCAAGATATTATGCGCGTTTAATATTTCTGTACTCGTAAATTTCCTACACAATTTATCTGAGCCATTAACACTACAATTTTGCTTATTCTGGAGCAAGGAGCAGGAAGCAAAGAAAAGTGATTATTTCCAATTTCAATCGTATGATCTCAATGAAATCGTATAAATTGACATTTTCTCAATAATACACAAACTTGGATTGTACGGAAGTGAACGATTATAGTTTGTAGTGTTAGAAACAGGATTATAGTGTTTAGTTTTCTTTCATGCTTTTAGTGGATCAGCTGGCTTTGACTTGACTTGATTTCAATTTCAGCATTACACAAGGAGTAAATTCATTACCATCGTTATATATAAGTTCCTCTTACACCAGTTATTAGGTGAAGCACATTTAAGAGAGTTTTAAAGCTACGATTTAAGATTCTATTACTTTGAATTCAAGTTTTGCTTCTTTGTGAGTTTGATATTATTTACTATGAGAATCGAACAGACAATAATTATGTTAAGACCACATCTTGCAATAGTATAATTTTAAAATAAATGGCAATGCACATTTTAGCTCTTTTTGAGCTAAAGTGTGCATATTTTCTTCTTAGTTCCGTACATTTAGTGGTGGTGCACACTTTAGCTCTAGTAGAGCTAAAGTAAGAATTTTTTCTTTGTTTTTCACTTCATTTTGCTTTTAGTGTAACGGTACAATTAGTGTAGTTAGAGCATCTCAACCCCTGCCGAGGAACTTTCCACGCCAGGGGAAGAGGTGCTCAAGTTTGAGATGACGGGAGGGGGGTGACCCTTTTCCCCCTGCACCGTCCCCAAATTGGCCACTCTGGGGGGACACTAGAGCCCGGCGTTGACGCCGTAGCTGGCTAATTTTTTTTGGGTTTTTATTGATTTTTTAATTCCCTCATGTCATTACATTATTGAACACATGCTTCCGGGGAATTTTGGTGTCCCCTGTACTTTTCGTAAATTTATTGTTTAGAAGAACTAAAGCCACCACCCCGGTGGGCGGAAACACCGGCGTGGGCCTCGCGAAGTGGACTTTACCGTGTTTATTCCCGCATTTTGGCATTTCTCTCGGACCCTCTGCCCCGGTGGAGATGCTCTTTTTCTAGTACACTATTTGTCAACAAGTTGGCAATTAGTTTTAGCCACCATTGTCCTGAATATTATCCCTCATTCGTTCACCTACTGCAGTTCATTTTGTAATAGCCCTCAATCAAAACTCTACCCTAGCACACAAATTTGTTACTTGATAAATAGTGTTAGCTCAGAATCTTTTGCCTACCGGTCGCCATGCATTTATTCTTCTTGTCTCATCTTCAACCTCATCGTCTTATTCTCTTATACTCAACTATTCTCATTCCCATTGCTTGCATTTTCTTTACAATATTTGATATTATCTAATGAATATTTAATGTGTAATCATATATTTGGCCAAAACCTAATGACTTTGTAATGAATTTTTATACAATATTTAATGTATATTTGTATATCTATAACTTAAATAAACAGTTAAAGAAGATTTAAATATCATTTAATGAATCTTTAGAGTTTTAAAAGTATATTTTATGACAGTTTAATTAAAACTTGTATATTTAATGATTATTTATAGAGTATTTGAAGTGTTGTTAATAAATGGTTAATGAATAGTTAATAAATTTCTAATGTAAAATCATTGTGTATTTGAATATTCAATGAGTATTTGATGAATATTTACTGAATATGTAATGCACATTGAATGCATATGTGATGGATATCTAATGAGTATTTTACTTGTATTTCTATATTTATTGTATGTTTAATTTTTTTCCTTTTCTAATATTCATTTCTTTTCTCACTTTCGTTCCCAGAAGAATGTTCTTATATTTCCAATCTTCTACTTGTAGTTTCATTTTCCCTCCATATTTTACATTCTACTTTGTCCAATTTTTGAGATTTTCCTCTTGCTCCATACCTACGTCCTATTATTCCCAAGCTCTTTCTTGCAAATTCTTGTTTTTCTACATGCACTCAACCCTTCTTTACTATGA
Organism: Bryoerythrophyllum caledonicum; assembly: GCA_963971425.1. NCBI lineage: Eukaryota > Viridiplantae > Streptophyta > Bryopsida > Pottiales > Pottiaceae > Bryoerythrophyllum > Bryoerythrophyllum caledonicum. The sequence goes on along the minus strand of OZ020514.1, from coordinate 57,948,659 downwards.
TGCTCTAGATGTAATCAAATCATTATTAAGGTTTCATACACTAACTGACCACAAGTAAAAAACCTTATGTTCCACTATTTACTAGGATTGACATTTTGTGTAGTAGTAGACATTCAGTGTAATATAGTCTTGGCACTACACTTATTGTAAATTTTATAATTAGTGTATGGATTCCTATTTAGTGTCCACTACACTAGAAGCCATCTTGTGTGTAGTGGAGCTACATAGTGCATTTTTGCTTTCCAATCCACTCCATTTAGTGATTAGGCACACACTAGCACTACAGGAGCTAAAGTGTGTGCACACACTCCTTTTAGTTCATTGCACGTAGTGATGGGGCACACCTCTGCTAGAAACCGAGTTGATGTATGTGTAATGTGTATTTCCACTTCTTCAAACAATCATATTGAACTCCGTACTTCTCTTTATGGTTAAGTATTCCACAAGGTGAAATAGAAATCTTTTGAATTTTAAAAGGATTTTCAAAATATGTAGACCTAAATCTCCAATAGTAATAATAAAAAGAAAAAAAATATGGCCATCTCCTAGTCTTCTGTGGATATGAAGTCTAAGTATTCTTGGTATCCTAAACCAAAAATATGTGACAATGTGTGAAAATGTATGAATTGGGATATAATCTTATTTTTCACTAGAAAAATAACATGTTTTTCCACAATATCAAACGTTCTAATATTACTTCTATGTATTGAAAATATCACATTCCATAGTGTGTCATAGCAAAAGGTTTTTAAGTTGCTCAATGTACCGGCAATTGAAAAGTTTATCTTTAGGCTAGCATGACTTTTATTGAAGACGTTCATTGAGAAAATAAATTACTTAGTAATATGCCTCATGACTTCTATCATCCTTCTACAAAATTTTGAGAATTTAAAATATAATTTGCAACCACTGGAACGTGCTCAAAAACTAATTATTCTTTTTTTGCATGTAATACAATGTGAATTCAAGAATAAGATATTTTAATCCAACTATTAGTTTGCGCAGATTTCCAGTCTTTGAGTACTTAGTGGATGGTAACCAATTTCAATTCCAAATCCAGACCATGGAGACACTTGGGATTCTTGCAAAAGAATGAACATTCTTAATTGATTACAAAATAGTAATATTATGCACTTTTTAAAAACCCCAAAGAAATGATGTCCAAAGCATGTTTGAATACCTACTTTTTTGCTCAAAATACACGTGCACATATAATATATTTTTTGTTTTTTTTAATGCTACTCGTTCGTTAAAGTCTTTGCTTTCAACTTTATAGATAAGTCCTATTTGGATTGTAAAACAAATTCTTTCTAATCATCTCAATATCTTCTCTACATTTCCCTATACCTATGTTGAATTGTCAATATCCGGAATATTCAAAGTATTATTAAATTGAATGATATCATCAGAAGGATAACACCTAAACCAAGGACCCCAAACCCTGAAACCTAAACCTGAACCTAAATTCCAAACCCTAAACCCTAAACCCTAATCCTATTCCTTTTAAAAGGTTGGGTATGGATTTACAACACATTTACTACTTATGAAGTAATTAACTATGGACCTTTTTATACCTGACATGCTACCTCATCTTTTTACTAAAAAGTGAGAGTGAAATTTTTTAACAAACAAACGGTGCTCATTTCACCAGTTTGTTTACTTCCGATTAAAGCTAGCCGACACAACACTATTCTTAAATATACTAAACGGCTGATCATGTTGCAATGATTTGGCCGCACTAGCGCCACCACTGACATGAAAGTGACTCAAGCGGCGTTTTAATCACGGAGGGCTGAAGCACTGGAGCATACGCCATTTTTAAACACCCGATCTAGGAAACACGGATCATAGGCTTGCATGGCTCGATCTCACCATGCATAAAGTGCTCACCTAGCAACTGTGAGTTCCACATGTTGTCGCTACACGAACACTAGGTGATAGCTCGCAGTACTGGCAGCGGCAGCTGCTTACGAATTGGCAGCCTCCACAGCTTTGGCTCCTGGAGCAGTTACACATCGGACGTTTCAGTTTCCAGCACTAGGGCTTCCCAAGGTTCACAGGTTCTTGTCTTGATTGTAGTTGCATGATTACGTTTTGGTTTGTTGTTTATGAGTTTCTTTCAAGTGACAACGATAGCCAGTCAAAGTAGTCTGCAGACACCTGGTGCATCCTCACTAACATTGCAAATTGTTGTTTGCTTTTGTTCTTGGGACGGGCACAGGTTAGGACTACTTCTTCTTAAAAGACTCTTCATTCCAACATGACCACTGCAACTTCTACGGAGCTGCTTCCTCCTCACCAAGACCTGTTGATTAATAGTTTTTGTGTTTCAATATATCATGTTTTACTCTGATCTTGAATGTGATACGCACATGTATTCATTTTCCACAGTGTGTATGCTTTTTTCTATAAGCTAGAAGCTTGAAAGCTATGATCTAACCTTCGACTCAATTTGGAGATCAGTTGAGAACCAAGGAAGAGAATTCTTAAAAACCCCAAAGAAATGATGTCCAAAGCATTTTTGAATACATACTTTTTTGCTCACAATACACGTGCACATATAATATGTTTTTTGTTTTTTTTAATGCTACTGGTTTGTCAAGGTCTTTGCTTTCAACTTTATAGATAAGTTCTATTTGGATTGTTATACAAATTCTTTCTAATCATCTCAATATCTTCTCTACATTTTCCTATACTTTAGTTAAATTGTCAATATCCGGAATATTCAAAGTATTATTTAATTGAAATGAAATATCATCAAAAGGATAATACCTAAATTAAGGACCCTAAATCCTAAACCCTAAATTTGAACCAAATTCCAAACCCTAAACCCTAAACCCTAAACCTAACTCTAACCCTGACCGTTACCCTAACCTGTAATCCCACAATTACGTGTACATTACTCGCATGTGCGAGTATATTTGAGGTATGTACTCGTCCCTATTTTAGTCAACCGGAAAAGAGTTGATTCAATTTCCCGCCAAGATTTCAAATTTGCACTTTGTAAAGGGTTGTGGAAAAGTGTCCTCCCCTCAATTCTGAAATCGTAGCCCGCAATTGAAACGGTTGTGTGTCCGTCACTGACCTCGATGAACCTCGCCCAATTTCTTCATTTTTTTCCTCCTCAGTTTGGTTGCTGCGCCAAGCTGGTGAGTGGGAGGCTTGGAGGCCGTACAACTGTGGGAGGTTGAAGAGGGCAACATTTATAGGTTGCATACGGTTGAGCAGGGCGCTTGTGCGAGGCAACAACGCACCGGTTGTCTACTTCATAACATACACAAAGTTTACTTCTTGCATTCTCCGTATATTCTAGCAATTAGGATGTGACAGTGATGCTTATTGCTCTGGTTCCAATTGCTACTATGATTTTGAAGCATCACTGCGAGTTTCTTGACGACTAACGCAAAGATTTGGGTTCTAGTATACAGAAAGGGAGATTCATAGGCTGAAGAGTTTGTCCATATGAAGCCCGAAAATGACGCCAAGAATCACGGAAGGACAGTTTAGCTCGAATCGAGCTAAGTTGTCATTCCGTATTATCAACGACAGTTTAGCTCGACTCGAGTTAAACTGTTAGTCCCTATAATTATTGACAATTTAGCTCGAGTCAAGCCTAACAGTCGTTGGAAATAAGGTAAGACTATTTAGCTCCACTCAAGCTAAAGTATCATCCTATATTCATAACGGCAGCTTAGCTCGACTCGAGCTAAACCGTCATACCTTATTTTCAACGACAGCTTCGCTCGAGTCGAGCTCAACCGTCATACCTTATATTCTACGTCAGTTTACCTCGACTCGAGATAAATTGTCATACCGTCTGATAGTCAACATTTGACGTTGGGTCAGGCTAAAATTTAATTGTCAAGGGTGAGATTATTTCATTATCGCATTAAAACTGATGGCATGAAATTGTATTTTTGTCATGTAATACCATATGTTTTTACCTCGAGACGAGCTAAATTTGCATGTTCTACAATGTCAATTCAGTTGAATCCAAGTTATTTTTTAAGTGCCACACCTTACCTCAATTTGAGCTTAATTACCCTCTCCATATGCTTCTTCATTGATGTCCATTCCTACAAGGTATTCACCCAAACTTATTGGAAAAGATTATATAATATTTATCTCATTGGAATGCACGATGTTGTCTTTGGAGGGCAACGATGTTAAGGGTGTGTTGAATTGGCCAGGACTTAACGTCGCTCTCACATGAATGAAGGTACTTGTTTAAGTCCTCGCCAATTCAACAAGTCTTTTTAAATGGTGTGAGTCTCTTCCATCATTGCCTTAGGGACGTTTACAATGTCTGGTTGGTTGAGCGTAACAAACCTCTAGGTGGGAGCTCCCGTTCGTACAACAATTCCTCAAGGAATACTCGTTCAACAGTGTCCAAGAATGTTGAATTCCTCATGACCCCTCATTCCATTAACGCAGTTGCGAGCAATAGTTGTTGCATTCAAAATTGTATTCAATACTACCCTAGAGGTAAAATAAAAGTCATCCGGATGCGCTTGAACAGTGAGACCATCGTGCAGTTCAGAAATCATATCAAACTAGACGTTCTTAGATAGTTTCATAGAAACGCTGCGGGTAGAAAGGTTGTGACCCTAGAGGGTGTGGACGTTTGTGCCCATGCTTGGATGAAAATCATGGATGTAAGTTCAAGTACTTTCTATCTATCGGAATGCGAAGGACGATAGCGCTGGTCTTGCGGCTCAATACCATGGGAATATCGGTTTGCGTAAGCCTAGAGGTCATACGGTTGTGGCTATTGCCGCTCTTGGAGCCATCCTCGATAGACATATGGACCACATGCCTCACAAGTCTCGTGTTCTCCCATCTGGCGAGAAGGCTGTGGCAAAGGTACTTCCTGCAACTTTTGCACATCGGGACTTGTACTACCTGAACCGATTTTTATTAAAGTTGTTGCCCGAGAAGGTTCTAACCATCATGCATGATAAGATGGATCACTCAAAGACCGCCTCCCTTGTTTTTTCACATAAAACAAACCATTTAGATGGGCTTTTGAAGTTGCCTCTTGCAGTCACAGGCATGCTTGCCCATGGTCATGTGGACCAGCATTATGCCCATTACGGCCTTGATTTATACTCCCATGATGCCAGTTACACGATCGGGTCGTTCGCAAAACTATTGCGTGACCTGGAGGCGCCTCCGAAGTCATCTTCCCGGCAACTCTTTCCAGAATCTAGTTCTCATCCATTGTATGAGGCGGTATTACGGGGCGCAGAGATGTGTTTGGATCCATTAGGGCAGATTCCAGATATCCCAATTCCTGGGAGGCCTTTGCCTCTAATAATGAATGTGCAAATGGACAATGTTTTTGGTGATAACAAAAATAGATTTGTTTTCTGTTTTTGGTCTCTCCTTGTTGCAAAACGCATCTTCCGCGAGGTATATGTTAATTGCATGCTTGTTGGTCATACACATGATGAAATAGATGCATTATTTGGAAGTTGGAGTATGACACTGAGGAAGGAGAGTTTTCCAACCATTCCTTTGCTCATGAGGTCGTTCATGAAAAATGAGAGTGTTTCTACAATCCCGCATCTCATCCAAGTGTAACCTCAATTTCACCGCCCTTAAATTGCGTTATGTAGTCAAGTGGTGAGGTTGAGATTACATTGTGTCGCTAATATCACCATTGGCTCCACATTGGAAAAGTACAACACTAATTCTTACTTATGGCTTACTCGACATAATTAAACTCCCATAGCCTAACCCAACCCTTCTATCGTAATGTTCCGGGTTACCAACTACTTGGTCCTTAGGAATTCAGTGAATTAGGAACACCCCCTTCCATATGTAGTTGCTGCTCCATGGAGGTACTAAGTAAACTCAAGGGTGAACTTATAGTTCTCGTGACAGAATTGACCTCCTTCGTTCCTTTACTGGGTGGTAAATTCCTCCTGTAACCTTTAATGGTTTATGGCGTGGTCCCTTTTTCGGTTCTTTTCTTACCTGTTTTGTTTGTTTTCTGGTTATTTTTTGTTTTCCCTCCTTGCAAATCGGGTGATGTGTCCTAGACACTATTAGTACGACACTCTAGATTTCCAACAGCGTGATACCCACATAAGGACTCAACTCCACACATTCGGAACAACCAACTCCACAATCTCCCAAATTCCAGAACAACGATTCTGCATTGACAATTAGTACCCGAACCAGGACTGAGAAGGAAGACAACTGAATGCAATGAAACCCTAAATCTGCGCACAATGCTCTGCAGCTAGAAATTCCGACACAGGGTATGACGATCACGGAGATCTGGTGGTGTAAGCTCCAAGTTGTGGGTGCCGCGCCAACATCCAATCGCCCCAGCCCACGCTTCCGAACGCTTCCGCACGCCCTCCTGCCACTGTCTCTCTCCCCTCTCGCAGCCACCGCTTCCACCTTGCTGGCGCTGCCGCCACAACCGTTCTCTCGCTATCCCCTCGTGGCAGCTCTAGATTCCTCACAAACACACACTAGAGAACGGCGCCACATTCCTGCACAATCACGTTCAAAATCCCAGCCAACCAGACAACAACCCCCTAGCGATCGACTTCACCACCCCATGTTCCCGGCACACCCCTTCAGCGCCTTCGCTCCGAATAGAGACCCACCGGAACGTGTCCACAGACACGCCGTGGAACTCCGGTTCCGCCCAAACCCTAACGCTCAAGCACACAACCAGTGCCGATCGCCCTCGCCGCCTCCAACGCTCACCGCAGCTCTCCCCCACACATTGCGCAACACCTTCACAGCCGCCACACCCACTCACGCAGCTCCACAGCCATCCGGCATATCCCCGCCTCCACTGTAGGCCCACGTCTCAAGTCCGGCACTCCAAGACACAGCCCTCTCGACGTACCAGCGACTGCCTGCCCTCATAGACACGCGCTTCGCTCACGGACACAAGATTCACGATTCCCCCAATCGCAACTTCGCCGATGCTCCGCGCGCGGACTCTCCTGCCGCAAAGAAACCCACACGACACCACACGCAACCACGGCCGCGCCGATCTCTTGCACGCCTCCACTTGACCGCCCGCGCCTAGACCCAGCTTGATCACCGCTCACAAATCGCCTCGTCCCTCCGCGACGAACCCCAAGCCTTCGCACTCTCTTATCTTCCGACAGAGACCATCTGCACCCTCAACGTCTACACCGCCCTCACGTCTGCACGCAGCCGCGATCTTCGTTTTGCACTCCCTCCACAGAACAACCACTCTCGCCGAGACATACACCGACACCGCTCGCACATACCCCCTCACCCAGCGATACTCCCAATCCTCACTCACGAAAGGACTACCCGCTCACATACACAGCTGTAAACCCCGCGCGCAGACAGATTCCTCTTCCCCGAACTCCCTCGACAACCGAACCCGACCGGAATCACTCTCGGATCACACCTCCTCACACCCACTTCCCGAACTTCTCTCCCCCAAAAACTCAACCTCTCCCTCCTTGTCGCCACACCGCTCTCTCCCTTGCTGGCGCTCCGAGCTTGCCCTCGCACCCACCGCTTGTTCCCTCCAGCCGCCAAGCTCCTTGCTCCGCTTGCACACTCGGCGCTCATTGTTGTCCCCCGATTCTTGCATTCGCTTGAGGCGACCATGCGTCAATCCGCTCCTGCGCGCCACAATCCCAGCTGGCTCCAACGTGCCTCTTCCAAACTCAGGTACTACCATCGCTTCAACATCCTTCTTCCCAGCTCATCTTCCTCTTCTCCTTTCTTTATCTTTTTCTTTCACTTCTTCCACTTTTCTCCTTTCTTTTTCTTTTTCTCCTCTCTTCCACTTTTCTCCTTTTCTTCTTTCTTCTTTCTTCCTTTTCTACTTCTAGATCTTCTACTCCTCCTTCTAACTCTAATTCTTCTACTTCTAATTTTAATTCTGATTTTTTTTTTTGTTTTTTTTTGTTTTTCTTTTCCTTCTAATTCTCTTTTATGCTAAATCTAATTTTTCCTTGTGACGTCTAATCTCCTCTAAACTCTAACACCTCTCCAACCCTTTTCTCCCACAATGCTATTTAATCTCCTAAAATTTGGTCATCCAACCACTATCAATCACTATGTGTTTGCACCACTTTGGTGAACGACCACCTAATTAAGTAGTAAAATACTATTGAGGGTCCCCTAAATCCCTATCTATTTCTCCTCGCATTTGAAATCGTCCGTAAAAAACCAAACCTCCTTCCACTAATTTCGCAAAGTATTCTGGGCTTCTAACACTACTAACCATATGTCATAACTAAATTTTAACTAGTGTACTCAAAATTCCACAATTTAACCAAAAAAATTAACTGGGACCCAAAATTTGGGCTCACACCAAGAGGTTCCTGACTTTAAGAAGTTCATTGGGGATATGATTGCGGACGGTAATGAAGTTTTGCAGGGTCATACGAAGGCTCATCAATTCAAGTTTGATGTGGACTTAAGTGGTTCTCCGGTAATGAAGTATAAAATCCTTTGTCATGATGAGGATTGGCTTTCTAAAGGAGGAGAAGGTAGTGGCATCAAATTGTGGAAGGAGGATTCTGAAGGAAGGGCTTTATGGCCTCGCGGAGAACCTGATGCATTGAAGCCTTCTACGATGCGGCATCTCCTTGAGGTGGTGAAGGGACTTTCAGGATTCATTGATCACTGGGAGCAATCATCGCGAGAGTCTGTTGAAGCCAAATCACATTTTGAGCCGCTATCGTACTATTGGCGCAATTTTAGAGATGCTCTGACTCTTCCAATGGTTACGCCAATATCTTTGAAAGACGGCTTTTGGTCAACGACACGAATTGCCCATGCCATTGAAGATGAGTTCTCAGCGGAGGGTGAGGTTTGCGAGGAGTACCGTGAAGATGAGCATTTTGTTGGCCAGAGACGCGATCGTCCACTTCCTTCGTTTAGAGTTGGCCGTGATCTTTTGCTGGCTATTTTGTTGCATTGCAGCCCTGTGATGGAGACGAGCGCCCGTTTTGAATTGCTCAAGCAATTTCAAATCCTAACTCTAACCCGGATATGCCAAACACCGTCAGTATCCAATTCTTCCGCCCTATATCGCGCGATTGGGCTGTTCTGAGGTTCTATGAAGATTGGGATACTGATTGCAACCTTCGTTGGACAATTGAAAAGGGGATAGCCATAACGTGGGAGAATACCGATTCAATCTCGACAACATGGAAACCTAGGTCTTCAAAGAGGGATGGAGGTCATGTGCAAGATTCAACTACAAAAATTCCAAGGGGTCAAGTAGCGTTTTTCAAGGCCTCTTTGGAAGCACTTGCTTGGTCTGAATCATAATAGACTTAGATAAATGGACTTTCCTTTTCCTAGATTTTGGATTCTGATGCGTGATACTTCATGTAGTATGGTTAGATCCATTGATGCTAAGATTATAGGTATTTGTATTCGATTACACTGTGTATGACTATAACTAATGTTAATGATTGCTATAAAATATTCTCTCCTTTGTTTTTGCGTATCAATGATAATTTGCGATATGTTTTTGTTTCTTTTTTAAAATAACAATGTGGTAAATTGTTTCTAATCTTGAAACCAATAACACCAGTAATTGCCTTCATGGTGAATGATAGAAAGTAAATGTTGGTTCGCACTTTAGCTCTAGTGGAGCAAAAGTGTGAGCAAATCTTCTTTTAATCCATTGCACTTAGTAATGGTGTGCACTTTAGGTCAAGTGGAGCTAAAGTGTGTGGAATTGCTTTTTTGAGTTCATTGCACCTCTAAGTGATGGAGACATCAAGTTGCAAGGCATACATTTGGAGGAGGACCTCCGACACCGCACGTCCCCTCTAGAATACCCAGGGCTTCTCGTAGAATCCTCTGCAACCCATCTAGATGAGGTCCTCCTCCAAATGTATGCCTTGCAAAGTCTCCTCATATTTGTTTGGGTCAAACTTCAAAAGATTTATCGACACCTGTAGAGACATGTTGTCCATGGTGGACAAAATCCTCAAGATGCCTTTACTTCCACTAATCTCCCTATTAACTTGTCACAAACTCCGGTCCGGCCCGGAAACACAAGTCAATCGGTCTACCGGTGGACTACTCCAAAACACTTTGCTAAAACATGTGGATATAGGTGTCTCACATATCTAGCAATACACTAATGACACAAGGTCAGATAAAATCATCACAAGGAGAGAACTTGGGAGACAAAGACTTAGAAAGAGGTTTTCCTGGTTGACCTAAAAGACTAGGAAAAAGATAGAAAATGTAGGCAAGACCTAAAAATGATAGGAGGATGGAGAAAACTTAAAAGAAAGACTTCCCACAAGGCTTGGACAATAGAAAACAGTTAATATGACATCCACGTAGATTCACATCTATACTAAGTCACAATATGGTCTAGATAGGGTCCACCGGGGGACTTTTTCTCTAGACCGGAGAGGATGTTACCGGGGGTCACCTCGGTAGAAAAAGAGAGGAAAAGACTTACAAGCAAAGAAATTTGCACATACAAGAGAAACCCAACATGGGCAAGAATCACCTTTGTTTTCCAACTCCTTGTTGCACTTGCAACCTCATTACATTTTGTCTCTTTTGATCTTCTCGCCTTGGCCACAAACCTCCTTCACCTCCAAACCCTAGGAATCTCCACTATCACTAGAAATGCACCTTCTCTACAAAACCCTAGTTGCACCACCTATTCTTCAAAATCTTGTCTTCTTCTTCTTCGAAACCCCAACTTGCACCTCCTCTTTTTCTTTAAAACCCCAAATCCAAAAGTAAAAGACCACTAGGGAAAAAGAAGAACTAGGAGGGAGAGGGAGAGAGAAAAAAAAAAGTAAGAATAAAAAAATAATTGAAGCGGGGGATTTTCTTTGGGAGAGAGGGAGGGTTTGCGTCTTAGGGAGAGAGTCTTGGAGTCTCTGGAGAGTGAGGCGGGGTCGGGGTCGGGGTCGGGGTCAGGGGTTGGCTCCCTCCCGACCAGCAGGCCGAAGCCCAGGTGGGCGCTTGTGCTCGGGTCCGCCGTGACCCGGCCCGATGGGCCCGTACTCGGCCTCGGTGGGCGGATACCCCCAACTAGGAGAGCATAGCCTCCCGGCTGGATTTAATTAATTAATTAATTTATTAATTTATTTATATTCTTTCTTTTCATATAAAATCAAATCCTTACTCATTCAAATAAGAATTCAAGTTTTCTACAACAATTAAAGTAGAAAGAAAACCTTATAACTAAACTAAAAAGAAACACTACCAAATTGTCTATGTATTTGGCAAAGTCTTTACTAATTAATTTAGCACCAAGTAGTGATTTGGAACTTTGTCTCGGGGACTTTCTCGGACATCCTCTTTTAGGTTTTCCGGGTACAAAAACTAATTAATTTAAGACCCGATTTTATTACCACTATAATGCTAATTAACAAGTTAAGCTTTTCACTACTTTTGCTATTAGCTATCTTATCTAATTCTACACAATACTAACTACTTTTCTAGTTAATTAAGACTAAAAATCCTATTTTAACTAATTTTTTGGTAGGGGCAACCAGGTGGGATTTGAGCGAGGAATTATCGGACTTCTAAAAAGTAGAACTCTAGGGCCTTTTTGTTATAAGAATAATATCATCCGGATTTCTCATGGATACTACCCTTTCCCTGTTGGGGACAACAAGTATGTAGACTTGAATTGAAATATTAAGTATGATACTTCAAGTATTAGTTAAACATGCAGTGTCGTATCATTCTGTCCTATTTTTTATATGATTGAAATGCATGACCAGGTGTGATTCTTGATAAACGTTACGACATTTGTGTATGCTACAGAGTAAATTATGTGCCTGTGTACACAATTCCAGACTAACAATAAAGGTAAATGTGCTATCATACATTTGCAATTACTGTAGACTCATGTGGATGACTTGAACATGAATCAGGCTGAGGTTGTCACTTTAGAACATACAGTGTAGCAAAACTGAGTCAAGTTCTGGTAATTTGAAATTCAATTACCAATGTAGGAAAACTAGCAATAGATTTGCACAAATCATAAATTGTACATGATAGCAATTTCAGTGGGCTACAATTTGATGCAAAAGAAAGTTCTTCTTACATTCATATGTACAAGAAAATTACATTTGAAGGAAACTGTGTCACTTGACTCAGTTTTGCATGCCATTGAGGACTCATGAGCCAAGACATGTGTTTTGCATGCCACAAATGCATTGAGGATGTATGAGCTCAAATTGGCTTGGGCATGTTAAACTACAATGTTGCAATACTCCATGCACATTGTTAGTATACTTTTATTACTCAACATGGTGTACTTGAAGGAGCTTTCTGCAAGCGCTCGTACAGACCTTGATAACTCTATTTTGGTGAAGTTGCAAGCTGGTAGATCCACAAAGGATGTAGCAAGTGAGGTGCGGGTGTCTCAAAGTCATGATGCAAGACATAGAAGGAAGAGATTGTCTGATATTCCTACTAGTAGTGGTGGTAGACCACAAGTATTAACACAAGCTCAGAAGAGAGCATGCATTAGAGCTGTCACATTAGGAGGATTTGAAACTGCGACATATGCTACCGAGCATGTACGTGAGGAATGCCAAGTTACTGTAAGTGTTGATACGGTGAGAAGGGTCTTACGTGCAGGAGGACTGAGATCAAAAGTGAAGCAGAAGAAACCGAAATTGAACGAGAGACACATCAAGGATCAACTTGAATTTGCTAGGCGCCATGAACATTGGACCATTCATGATTGGGAGCACATCATCTTCTCTGATGAGACAAAGGTAAATCGATTTTGCTCCGATGGTCGCAGTTGGTGTTGGATTCGCAATGAATGGTCTTCTGATTTAAAAGAAGTGAAACAAACTGTAAAGTTTGGTGGTGGTTCTGTCATGTTGTGGGGTTGTATGACATTTCAAGGCCGAGGCATGTTTTGTAGAATTGAAGGAAGAATGGATCAACATCAGTACAAAGAAATTTTGCAAAGAAATTTAATGTACACGGTGATGGCATATGATCTTGATCCTTTGAATTTGATATTTCAACATGATACTGATCCCAAAGATACAACAAAAAGTGTTCGCCAATGGCTAAAATCACAAAACTTTGATGTTCATAAGTGGCCTGTACAATCTCCTGACCTAAATCCAATTGAACATTTTTGGGTAAGGCTGAAACGTCGTCTTAACCAGTATGAAAGTGCTCCAAAAGGAATTTTAGAGTTGTCAGAACGTATTGAGGAGTGTTGGGTTTCTATAAAACCAGAGGAGTGTAGGAGGTTGTACGAAAGCATGCCACAACGAATCCAAGCTGTTTTAGCTGCCAAAGGCAAGTGGACAAAATATTAAGTCTTTATTTTGGTTGATGATGCAAAACTGAGTCAAGAGACACAGTTTCCTTCGAATGTAATTTTCTTGTACATATGAATGTAAGAAGAACTTTCTTTTGCATCAAATTGTAGCCCACTGAAATTGCTATCTTGTACAATTTATGATTTGTGCAAATCTATTGCTAATTTTTCTACATTGGTAATTGAATTTCGAATTACCAGAACTTGACTCAGTTTTGCTAGACACTGTACAGTGTGACACTTTTCATGACCAACATGACCTTCAACAAATGAGAGGACTAAACTTTGCTTATTTGGTACACAGCTGTCAACTGTCCAAATAACTAGTAAAGTATTTCAATTGAAGGGCCCTGTAACCAAACAACAGAGTTCTCATGAGTTTATATTGCAACTTCTGAAACTACTTTTTGGTAACTCCAAGTATCAACTCTATAATTTGCCATTGAGTTATAAGAGCTTGAGTTTCCGACCACCCGAAGGAATTGGATCACCTGTATAAACCACAGCCAGATGAAATCAAGAATTCAATATAATTCTCGTGCAATGAAGTATGACTTGTTTTCAAAGTCTGAGGATGTTCCGTCCTCGCCAGACCTGGCTGGGGCTGCCGGGTTCCTGTTTTCCCCCTCCTCTCTTTGCAGTAAAGGTTTTCTTTGCTTGTGTAAAAAAAAAAAATTTTAAAAGAAGAAAAAAGAAGAAAGAAGAAGAAGAAAAGAAAAAAGAAAAAAGAAAAAAGTCTGAGGATGTTTTGGCACTCAGGATTTGTCCACTCAATATTTGTCCATCTACTTCACAACAATTGATGGTGTATGTCTCACATGACCACTTCACCTCAGAACATGTCGTGGGAACAACCAATTCGCCACTCTGTGTATCATTGCCTACAGGATGTATCATGGAGCAGCCCCCATAAATGTGCTCAAAAACAGAAGTTAAAACTAGTATCAGTACAATTACTTGGTTTAATACTACTAGCTACTAGTTATTACTTGTATCCACAAAAGTAATCTACCATAGACTAGTGTTTTCCTTGGAGTATATTGTGAAGACTGAAAAAATGAAGGAGTGAGGTACAAAAATTTGGTGCTCATTAGATTTTAGAGACCAGTTGACAAGTTTTTACACATGAGCTACAATTATAGTGTGGCACAATGAGTGATACAGGGGTAGCTTATCAAATTGAAGCCCTAGTTGAAGAATGACTGACCGTTGCATGTGAAGTTATGTGGTACGACCTTCCCACACATCTTTGGCAGCATGAGAGCAGCCTTCTCGTTAATACTTGGACTATTCTTGTACCCTAAGAAAGCCAAGCACAGACATCTTGGTTCTGTGGTGCGAACCACGTAGCAGCAGTCTTCGTTTGGAGGGCTCGGGTATGAGCCCTCCACGGAAACCATGCATGGCTCCATGGTGCCCAAAATGGAGATGGCCGAGGGGCACACATACACACACGAAACATAATTCAAAATTGTAAGGGTGACAAGAATGGAGACATGGTATGTGGCCCGAGCCATCATGTGGGATGCAGATTGAGTGGGTTTTATGGTTCTTTGTTGTTGAATATATTTGACATGGGATATGGAGGATTTGTACAATCTAAGGTACAATCTAAGGATGTTATTTGTACAATCTAAGGATGTTATTCTTGTGAAGGGGCAAGCATTGAGTGCAGTTCACCTGCCCCAATAGATTTTGGGTCATAGGGGTGTACTTCGAATGAATGACAGCTAGCTCATAACCTCACAAGGTTGTTCATCTGCTACACTTAATTTAGTGATCCCAAAAGTACTAAAATTAGGAGGAAATGGCCAGAGTTTGGGTCTTTGCTCTTATTGGTAGGTTTTCTTTTCCTTATTTAAAATTGAAGTGTATGCCTGGATGAGTTGTGGAAGACATCATACTTCTCAAAGGTTAAATGCATGCAGTTTAAATTACAGTTTACTTGACTTCTCCACATGGTTGTGATAATGAAACATTTCAAATGACAATGCACATCAAAGAACTTACAAGGGGTATAAAAACTGAAGTCACCAAAAAAAATCTGTGCCAGTGTCAAACAGTATCCAATGTACAAAAAAATGTTGGTTCCGGATCTCGTTATTTTGCATGGTCGAGTGTTGGTCCACACCCAAGGCTTGGTGAGTTAGTTGGCTCGTCGGCCGACCCTAGCCCTCTTGCCCGCAGCTTGTTCTGGGCCCGCCACGACACCCTTGCCACGTTGCATGCCCGCCGCAGTGCCCAAGCCCGCCACGTAACCTCCCTGCTATGCTGGCCGCCCGCGGGCGCCCGCCCGCCCGACACCCCTCCCCCGGTATCATCCTCCATCAGTTCTCGTCCACCTCCCTAACCGTCCGTTTGAAGGTTAAGTTACCTGCCACTTCTTGGAGATCGCTAAACTACCTCAGCAATGAATTTAGGGGGTTTCAAGATGGCCGCCACAAAATTTGGTCATGGTTTGAGTGTTTTGGCTATAGGGTGTTCTTGGTGGTTTGTTTTGGTAGTTCTTGTGATCTTCATGCATTTGTTCTTGTTGTGCTTTGGATGTGTTGTTGGCATGAACTTGGATTCTTCTCCAATGTTTTGATCGGGTGTCGCACAACATTCTTGGTATGCTTTATTTCCTCTCTCTCTCTTTTACGCAAGTTCTGCCTTTGCTTGTATGGTTTCTTAGTTTTGGTATACAGCCTGTCCAATGTTCTTGAATTGATTTCAGCTTCTCCCTAAGAGTTCAAATTTCATAAGCTCTTTCTTGCATTATGGACAGGGTGTTTGAGTTTAGGGATTCATGGCGTGCACACAACCTAAGTTAGTAGGATGTCCGCAGCTAGGTAACTTGCGAGGGTTCCAAATTTAAGGAACAACTCTTGGACATGGTTTTTCGGTGTGAAGCTTGTTCTGGATAAGACTTCGGTTCTTTGGGTGCCGACCATATTATGGACAGTCTGTAGTCTATTGTAGACCTTGCTGGTAATGACGGCGTCCATCGATAGACATTCAACGCTTGCAGCCCCACCAGTACTGAAGAGGACCTGGGACGCGAACCTGAGGCGGATGTTTCGTGCTATGGCAGGGACGCTTCCCCTGTCCGGCAATTGAATGCTGCAAACACCCCACTCCCCATTCATAGCCTGAATCCTTGCAGTCTCTCCTGGCCCCCAAACTTGCCGTACTCTGAATATGTCCCCATTCCTATCTTCGGTTGCCCTGGCAACGTCTCCAACGAAGCAAACATCCCTTGCCTGAACACAATTTGCAATGTAGCAACCTCCCCCCTCTGCAGCGACAATGGCCTGTCCGGGAATTGCCAAGCACGTGCTAAATGGGCCTTGTCCGGGAAGTGCCCCTTCCACATTAAATGTCAGTTCTCCTCCAAATAACCCCTTCGATGAAAACAGCACGTGCCAAGAAAACAGGGAATGCGCAGGGCTATCCTATCCAGCACCTCCTCAAATGTACAAGCTGCCGTCCTGGAGAAAAGTCTTGGAAAAAGTCTGGGCATCTGTCCAGCTCCCGCCAAAAGGTGCCTTTGATCGAACCAACCTTAAATGGGAGGAAAAGGTCAATCAAGGAGGAAGAAGAACAAATACCGTCAAAAAGGCCACCATTTTGTGGAGCCGCTTGAACGACTTCCTTGATGGAGAAAGTTCGACCACACAGTTTCCTTGCACATATATTGAAGAAAACACCCTTCGTTTCTGTGGCAAAAAAGACAAGACACAAGTTTGAGGTGAATCAGCCATACAAGAGATTAAGTTAGCCGCGAACACTGTGCACTTTAGTGGATTCCATTTTCTTTCATAATTTACATTAATTCTCTTACCTATGTTGACTTTGTTGTCTTGAATAGGTACTCTTGTGAATATAGGCCTGAGGACTACACGAATGAATACAAGGTAGAGGTTCAAAAGGTGTTTGCACACACATCGAAGGACCGTCAAAAGTCTACCAACGAGAAGAAGGTTGTGGTAAGAGCAAAAAAGGTTGCCCAGCAAGCAGGAAAGGCTGCAGCCACATCTGTACGGGCATCTAAGAAGGCCACGACACATCCAACAATTGATGTGAACATCAATCCTGAAGAGGAGGACCCCAACGAAACGGCTATAGTATAGGCGGCCCAAGAGAGGCTTTGGCAGGCCCAGCAAACAATCCAGAGGGTATAGACCCTGCATTGCGGGACCCGAATTGGCAAAAAACAAGCTGGTATGTCTATCAAGCGCGGCTGCCAATGTTACTTTGTTGCTAAACAATTGCTAATTGATGAAACACTTTGTACGATTTACTTCTACTCCATGGACCATGTCAATAGGGAGGGCAAATCGTGTCATAGTTAAGAATTTGGTGGTCAAAAGGCAGGGCTGTTCGGAAGGCTATCACATGCCACGAAGGATTAGATCGAGGCGTCCCTGCGGAGTGGAATGTCCCCAGCACAAGTTATGGCTGACCATAAACAAGAGGTCTTGAGGTGTGCTAGGGTTAACTTACCACCCACTAGGAACACATTCATCCTCTCTCATGATGTTCATAACATTGCAAACAAGATGGCTAAAGAGTTGTGGGAGTTGCACCCACGTGATTCAATGAGTGTGCAAATGAGGACCGTTTTAAACCCCAACGTGCACTTTCACTACCATGAGTACGGGATCATTGACCTAAACCAAGCCCCCGCCAACGACAACCCCTTTTGCCTCGTAATTCAAACTGATTGGCAGTTTAGACATGATGGTGCGATGTGGCCATAAGAGGGCATTGGCCATGGACGCAACGTTTGGGACCAATTTGCAAAAGGTACACTATTTTCAAATCTATGTACTTCAATCTAGCTTTTTCATTCAAAAGTTCTGATTTTCAAATGAAAATATCGTGCAGTATCCGCTGTATTCTGTGATGGTCTTTGATGAATGGAAGCAAGGCATCCCTGTGGCATTTAGCATCCAAGGAAAGTCTTGAGAGGAAGACATTGTTGTGTGGCTACGGAAGCTTAGAGACCGTTGCGTTCAAATTCAACCAGATTTGGAGCCAAATGCTATTGTAACGGATAACGACAACGCTAATATCAATGCAATAAGGTGATTCCTTGTCCTAATTGTGTCTCTCTATTCACGGTAATTGGATTCTGTAACTTCTTCAATTGCTTTGCAACATATACTACTGAGGTTTCCTTACAATTCAGTTTTTTGTTAAGCAGGAAGGTGTGGCTTGATGAGGACAACGTCAAAGTCCTTCTTTGCCTATGGCATGTTCGTAAAGCTTGGCTCGAGAATGCGATTCAAAAAATCAAGGCCAATCATATAAGAACCCTTGTTTTGCAAGAGTGCGCCAATTAAATGTATGGAAGTGGCATCCAACAAGGTGAAGCTGCGGTGCGCATGTCCTTGGACAAGTTTGGACACTTGCGGGCAAAGTATCTTGCAGCTAAAACTTTCTTTAACTACTTCCAAAGGCATTGGATACCTAAGCTCAAGATGTGGGTCACTGGTTATCGGTGCATCCCCCTTGCAAACCAGAACACAAACGCAGTAGTTGAGAGCTACCACGGGAACTTGAAGTCTATCTTGTCAAGCACACGACAAAAGTTTGATGGCCACCGCGTAGATTGGCTCATTTACCACCTCACAGAGGATGTACTTACGCACTACTGGCACGCAATGCAATGTAAATTTTAAGGCTTCATCAAGAATAGGAAGGCAAAAGGGATGGTTGCTAGCACGGTGATACGGGCCAGAGAGATTCCAAACGAGCATGTCTGCATCGATCGGGCGCAGGACATCGCCTACGTGGCGAGCCATGCAAGTTTTCCCACAATTTGGGTGATTACGAGCCCCGTCACAGATTGGGCTCACTGATCATGCTCTCTTGGTTTGAGAAGTAACATCTGCAAGTATAAAGTGAAGGTCTTCAAGATGCTGAACAGAGATGTAGAAGACGCAACCATCATTCGTTTTCAGGGGTCACTTTGTGGTACTGTTGCAATAGGAGCGCGTCCTCTTGCCCTAGACATTCTCCACAAGACAGGTCATCGTTCGGATGCTTCGTTGTGCGGCGTGAGTCAAAGAGAAGGGGTAATGGAGAATCCACAAAAGCTGCTTGCCAACCTGGCATCCTTATTCATAGTATGCAAAAGTTGGTAACGGAGAACCCAAGTTTGCTCAACCATGCACTTGCAGGAGCGTTCGAAATGAATGGTAAGCTTCTAAACATCAAGGTGAAGGCAGATGCAGGAGTCCTACACCTTGCATTGCAACCGAAGTTTGAAGTAAATGAGGGAGATAGAAGTAAGAGGCCAAGAAAGGCTTGTAGTGAATTCACGAGCCATAGGATAGGGTCCCCTAGCTCTTGACGGTCCCGTCCTAGTAGTACAACTTAAATGGTTTTGGGTCTTCTTGATTTGGGGGATATCCTTAAGCGTGCTTGGCTTAGACAAGCTGCACGTCCATATTTAGTCATTTAATGTTTTAAAAAAACAACATGCACAATGTATTATTTCCAACCGATGCTCTATTCAGGAATTTAGTGAAATATGAACTTGACAAGTTAAACAAAAAAACATATGGAACATGTGAATGACAATATACAACATTGCATGAAAGTTTTTTTTTTTTTTTATTGTTTCCGGTTGGCTTTTTTTTTTCCAATTACGTATGTTTATCACCTATATAACATATGTACAACCGTTTACAGGAGCATGTTTTTTTTTCTTGTTTTTGGTTTTTAAAAAAAAAATTCCACTTAGGCATGTTTATCACCTATATAATAGATGTACAACCCTTAACAAAATAGTATGTTTTTCCCCCACTTACAGATGTTTATCACGGGTACAACATTTATACAATCCTTTACAAAAGCGGTGGCTTGAGCATGCTTCATGACCATTTTGTCATTCCATGTTCTACAAAAAAACAACAGCCACAATGTATTCTTTCCAATCCATGGTCTAAATTAAAGTTCAGTGAAATATTAATTGGTCAAGTGAAAAAAAACATTATAGAACATGTGAATGACACTATGCAACTTTGCATGAAAGTTCGTTCGTTTTTGTTTTTTTTTTCAATTAGGGATGTATATCAATTATATGACATATGTAAAACCCTTTACAAAAGCATGTTCAAGGGTCTATAACTTATCATTTTTCATAGCACCCTATAGTAAAGTCATAAAATAGAAATACTTATACCACCAAAATCTGAGTACAACTCATTTGTGCAACCGGTTTAACTATTATCGTGCCCTGAATTTGTCTTAAACCATAAATCCGTCAAACATGTCAAGTATAAAACACCAAACCATGAAACTAGTTGTCAAACAAATCTTGCAAATACTCGTGCGTAGCACTATCCTCCGACACTCCACTATCTTCATTGTCCTGAACCTCGTAGCTCTCCGCAAGAACTCCGCCACTCCCACCCTCTAAAGGTGTCGAATTTGCGACTCCATCTCTAGTACCTTGCACTGCTTGTCCAGCCCCACCACTCAAACATAGGACCTCAAAAACTGGCTCAATCACAATGCCTCATGAGCCCATGAAAGCAATTCATACCTCCACCAAATAGTCAATTGTAGGGCCTTATATGTCCCCGACGGTCTGCTTGTGTTTGACATCGACATGCCCAAGAATCCTGTCGAGTGAGCAACATCACCAGCACTGGAAACCCCATCTCCAGCGGGAAACTCGACAACATGCTCAGAGGATAGGGTGTTTGGCAAAGGCAACAGGGGATGCCGTTCCACAAAATCCGTGGACAAGCGGGAGTGGCGGAGGCCGCTAAAATCAGCTGCCAGGCCATCGACCATGATAACATCTAGCTTGGCCTGACACGATGCCAACCTCTCTTGCTGCCACGCCAAGGCTGCATGGTACAGGGCTTGTTCGGACGGAGACCACTCACTTGTAGCCTTCAACCCAGCGGAAGCATGCCCTAAAGCCATATTCTCTCGAAGGAACATAACATAGTGGAAGCCGCCCGAGTTTGTCTGTAGCTCCTCCCTACCGCCCGCCACTTACATTCGGCGAAGCACACCATCTATGCCGAAGTGGAGTAAGTCACAACAAGCCTGCACATTCACCGTCCTTTGCCACACCATATACGGGTCAACCAACAAAGACATGCATGAGCCGGACTCCGAAACCTACCAAAACTCCAAAAAGTCTTCCGCTCTGGTGTCCATGGTAGGGAAATAAATGCACCCTATCCTCAGTAGCTCTTGCATCACGAAAAGAATTTAGTCCCCCGTTTATTAAACACATCCTCACGCAAACCATTCAGAGGGTAAACCATGGCTACTCCACAGCCATATTTGCAACGCAAGAACAACTTCAATGCCCGCGCAAATGGTAGGGGAGTTTGATCCAATGCACCATTGTGCTCCTCGTTCAACATCCACCCCGTGAGCATTTTAAACTCCTCCTCCGTGTGCTTGAACAAGCGCTCTAGCACTGTGGCGTGGTAAAGGACTGCATCGCCAAAAAGAGTGACGACCAAGACCATGCGTTGTCCTTCGCAACAACACCAGCAGCAAAGTCAAAGGACTGGAGGGCCTTCTTCACGTACTGTTGCCGTGACTTGGACACCCTTGCATGGCTATCTTGAAACTCTTACAGCTTGGCGGGGTATGAGAAAGCTAGCTGGTGATGAACCTCGAAAGAAGCTATGTCATCAGCAATCTTGGACTCATCCCGTGACATGAAGATGTTGCGACTCATGTTGATGGCTTGAAGATCGCGTGACTCTAGAGCATTCTACAGAATAGATGTTCAGATAGTTAGGTCGACTTTGTACTTAGTACCAAGTGGAATAGGACATTTCAGAACATTCCAAATGCAAATGAGAAGGGACCTACCACAAGCATTGCAAAAAATAATGGACTTAACATAACATTGGTTCACTATGAACCGCCCCCCGTGCGCTGAATATCAACTTACTTAAACGTCTAGGTGCTTGCAGCGTTTGCAACACCAACGAAGGCCTCTTGCCGTGTAGTAGAGAATCCGGCGACACAATCTCTCCGGCCTTGACAACCAAGTACAAGCCAGGCGCTGGAGGTGGGGGCGTTGGCATCGTGGCCGGGTCCACCTCTGGGAATAGCTTTGCAGCCTCTACCTTGGCGTGTAGACGCTAACGCTCTCTAGGGTGTAAATCGTCCTTGGCCTGCCCCCGTGCTGCACATCCTTCACCTTGCTTACGAGATGAACCGCGGGGTAATGTCGATGGAGGGTGAGAGACACTCCCACCTTGCTCTTTAGAAGCGTGTACCAGTGTCTCGCCCGGCCTGGAGGGACTCTGAGATGGCCTGGAGGGACTCTGAGATGGCCTGGAGGGACTTTGAGATGGCCTGGAAGGGGGTGGCGGCATCTTCGTGGGTAGTGGACGTCCTTTGCAAACGTGAGAAGAGCCCCCAAGCGCCACGGCGGATCCTGCGGCTCCCACAGCCGCACCGGAAGAGGATCCTACGCGACCTCCAGGAAAAGGCTTCTCATAGCGACCGGTCCTGGACAAGGGTACATGGCGTTGGCTAGCGGAGGGACTTCACCCTCTTCAAGACAACTTCGGGGATACCTCTTGCCCTTCATATCCGTCGCAGTCGAGGATGGGCATTTTGCAGACCGCCCGTTGGTGCTTTCTCCTTCAGAACGCTCAGAAGAGCCCTTGCGATTACGGCCCGAGCTGGAGGCGGGCCTGGCAGGAACTCTGGCCGCTCCTTTCTCATCCACTCCAGCATCCTTCCCCGGACTTTCCTCATCACTTCTAGCGGCCTCCTCCGGACTCTCCTTAGTAGTGCCAACGGCCTTCCCCAGATGCTCTTCAATACGGCAATTGGCCTTCCTAAGACCCTGCGACGGTTTTGCAGGAGCCTACCGTGGACCGTCCGCATAGGTTGCAGCTTAAGAACGACGCTCCACGCGTAAGTCTTCCATCGTTGGTGGAGTCACGGAAAAACCTCCTAGAACGCATGAGTTGATGCCAGGTCGGCGCTTGCGTTGAAGAGGCGAGGTGTCCTCACCGCTGCTGAGGCACTCCACAGGGATGGAAATGCCAACAGTATCTTGGAAAGTACCCATGGCGGAATCGGATCTTTGAATGGGTATCCCCCGCACCGCATCAAGAATTTGGATGTTGAACTTCTTGAAAGTATCCCGGATCTCACCATTCCCTCTATCCCCACGCGAAGGGTAGATCTTCAACTCTCCATACCGGTCGTAGTTGTAGACCTTGCACTTCTTCATCATCCGATGCCACCCAAGCTCGGCCTTGTCGTTGAAATCCTCTTGACAGTACTCCCAGTAAAAAGGATCCTTTCCTCTCTTTCCAAGTGACACCTCCTTTTGGCTGTCACGCCGCCAAAGACAATTCACCTCCACCAATAGCCACTTGTACTTGCTCCACATGTACGCACTGCGCAAGCTGCTCTCTTTCATCATCCATCGAACGTGGTACACGATGACATCTTCTAAACCAAACTTTCCTGGCAAATTGAGCTGCGAGGGCATGAAATAAGGTAAGTTAGTCACAACAATGATTATACAATGCAACATTCTAGCCACGAATGCAAAGTACACTTACCCCCTCCACAGGCCCTAGCACATACGACTCGATGCAAAGACGCCACTCTTGCGGAAGTTTAGCAACATCGAGTATGGTGGCCCTCTTGCACAGGACACGCACTACTTCTACATATGAAACTGTGCCTAGGTCTGGGGTTTTTGGACAGCTGACCTGCGACTTGAAAACAATGGAAAACACTAAATCAGGACAGTTGACCTGCAACTTGAAAACAAAGGAATACATTAACTGAAGACAACAATGGAATACATTAAACAAAGATACACGTTGAACAAAGCTACCAACATGTAGAGGGATTTTGAGCCTCACCGGATCCGTTGAGGTGGGCACCATAGCTGATTGGATGCTTACAATAATTCTTGCAACTGAAGAGTACCCTAAACCTGTCTTCTATAGGATACTAACAAGGTCTTCAAATTATGGTGGCCCATAGATGTACACACTCTAAACCCTAGAAGACATTGCACAAGCATAGTTTAGGGTGGAGAAAACGGACAGCAATGAACATTATAGTATATGTTCATTGCGTGGGGAAGGACACGGAAAAGAATCGTAAATTGCACACCATCTAAGGACCTAAACCCTTACGCAAGACAACACGTCACGACGTACCTATGTGGTATGGCCGACACTACCCGGTAGCCTTCACTCTAGGTCTTCTTGAAGGTGCTCTCACTGGTCGCTTGTCTACGCAGCTCGCAGTGCGCACACCCGCCGCAGCCTATCCCCGCACAACCGCCCCGCGACGCAACAAAGTCCTTCCAACACGCCGCAACTTCTTCACGATGTGGTTGACGACATGGGAAACCGGAGCTGTTGCAACTCAGAACGCTTCATCTCGGCCGCCTTCTATTTCCAAGTCGCCTCCTACTTTCCTACCCTTCGACAAGGAGCACTTCCGTCGCACTTATCGTAAACCCTAAACCTTTGAGGTCGTCTTCCACGTCCCACTCTTTGCACCAATTGGAGCCTCCGCACTCCCTTCGAGCGCGCAGCAGCTGCCGCGAGCAACGCCTCCCTAGGCTTCGTTGGCGCGCGCACTCCGTTCGCGAGCAGCGCTTCTCTTCACTCCCTTGGCGCGGGAAGCGTCTAGGACACAACCTAGGCTCGAGTACTCCCTTCGCGCGGGAAGCGTTTGGGACGCAATTTAGGCGCGAGCACTCCCTTGGCGCTAGCAACGCCTCCGCACACTCCCACATCACGCGCAAGACGTGGCGTGAGCAGCGCCTTTCCACTCAGCAATGGCACGAGCACTCCCTTCGTGCGCGCAAGGCCTCTCCACACTCCCTTCGCGCGCGCAATAGGTGCCGTGACCAGCGCCTCCCCACGCCTAGGTCGCGCGAGCACTGCCTTGCCATGACCAGAGCCTCCCCACACTCTACGTCTTACTCCATTGCCGCGACCGGCACCTCCCAGAGAACGTCACCTCCAGATCACGTCTCCCACCTTCAGAAACACTCAACGCGCAGTTGGCTAACCCAAAATTTGAATCGCACTCTTCTCAAAACCCTAATCTCTCTCACGATCGCGGCCTCCCCAAATTCAACACTAAAACCAAATCCACCGCTCTCCCACAATCCCCTCGCACTTCGTCACCCCCAAGCTCATCCAATTCCTCTCAATGCAACGACAATGAGAAGGAAATCTACTCGGACAGGCCATAACCTGTTCTATAGGTGTTGGTTATTGGAAGCAGCCATAATCGAGGGCTGCATCAAATGCCAAAAGCGGATGTGAGCATTGAAGGCAACGCCGTAATGAGGACAACAAAACATTAATTTGTTGAGACATCCATGGACATTGGCAGGTAACTAAACCTTCAAACAGACGGTTTGGGAGGCGGACGAGAACTGGAGGAGGATGAAATCGGGCGAGGGGTATCGGGCAGGCGGGAGCTCGCAGGCGGCCAGTGTGGCGGGGAGGTTACGTGGCTGGCTTCGCCACCGTGGCGGGCAGGCGGCGTGGCGGGGCGTCGTGGCGGGGCGATACTGTGGCGGTCCAAGAACAGGTCACACGCAAGAGGGCCAAGGTTGGGCGACGAGCCAACCAAGTCACTGAGCCTTGGGTCTGGACCAAGGCTCGACCGGGCTAAATAACGAGATCTGTTGGTTCCCTGCAACATGGAAATTGTCAACAATACCCAGGCATAATAGAAGAATCTCTACTCCACTGCATCTTAAATGCCAAGGTGAACTTTATAAAAATATAATCATACGATCTTCATCTCAACTCATGTGATAGGATGTGGTAAAAAAATGTGAATTTTGACCATGTGGATTGAAGATAATTCAAGTGAACATTTGTCTCCAAGTAAACACTTGGTCCTTGAGGGCTTAATAGCCATGCAAACTGATGTATGAGGGATAGTTTTTAACTTGTGAAATTCATGTGTAATCTTCATGATAAAAAAGTTAGACTATTTATTGTCGAATTCATTGATCTGCTTCATAATCTGGTTTATGATATTCTAGTTATATAGGCTCTGGTTCCTATTAGACCTTTTCATCTTTCAACCATCTACCTTATTTAACCTTTTACTGTTGGTCCACAAATTTTTCTTCTAACTAGTGGAACCCCCGTTGTAACCAAGAGGCCAAGAGCGATCTTGAGTTTAACAAATGTAAGTAGATGAAAACTTTAAACTTTGGATTAGAAACTGCCTGCATTGCTCTTAGAAAAAAAATCCAACGCTCTCCGGAACCAAAAGAATCCGTGGTACCAACGTACAATTAATTTGGTGTCATCATGTAATCCATATGATGCATGTGGATTGTGGAGAAGCATCATGGGTGTATTTTTTATTTACTATATATCCATTATTTACTTTAGATACCCCATACTTACTTCATATATCCCATAGTTTCATCCAAATAAATTTTGTATTCAGAGATAATTATTTTCAATTGATTTTTTTATATTTGGGGAATAATAGTTTTTTAAAACTTAGTGTTTTTAATATCATATCCAAATTCTAATGAAAGGGCACATGTCAAAAGATTCCTCCAAAGGATACATATGAAGGATTCTTTCAAAAGGTACTTCCAAAGAACAATGTGATTTCTCCAAAAGGCTTTGTCATCCGGAAATGTGCCAAGGACCGGTAGATGAAAGTTGTTTGTTGCGGAACCGGTGGATGTTCCGGACAAATTGTTTTTTGTTATAGATATGGATACATAGATTTATCAACCATATTTTGTATTAAAATATACTACTACAGTTGCTGATTTTTTTTTGAGAAATAAAAAATGTTTTTAAAATTGAGGGATATTTAAAAAAAAGATTTGAGGAATGATTTCTTTTCAAACTAAAGAATGAAAATTGTTTTTAATATCACAAGGAGTTGATTTGATTTTGATTTTATTGTTAAAGTGTAATTTTGAATGAAATTGAAGCTATTCAGGTGAAAACCGAGAGCACATCTTACATAGAACCAAGATGAATATGGAAATCTACCTATGTAATAGACGTCAGTCTGTCCGTCCGCCGCTCCTGCTCACGTGACCTTTGGATTTGCCATTTGAATCAAATGTGCCCTTTGAATGTCTACCCTCGAAAGGGGGAGGTAGTTCCATCTTACTAATTCCCTACCCGGTGGGCATGGTCTTAGTAGTGGAACGAACAGACATTTATTCACCCCTAGAAACCGACGTTCTTCTTCTTCTACCCTTTGAATTGAATGTGAACTTTGAAAGAATCCTCCATATGTGCCCTTTGAAGGAATCCTTTATAGTGCCCTTTTATTCAAATTTGGCTTATTGAATTTTAAAATTGTATTATGTATCAAAAATAGAAAAGTAATACCATAATTTCCAACATATTGAAACTACACAATATACTACCTTGGGTACATAAAATAAATGATAGTTATCTAAAGACAATAACACGTATATGAAATAAATAATGGATATTAAAAGTGAATAATAGGTGTATATAGTACATCATGCGTATATAATAGGTAAGTTTGATTTTTTCATTTACATACGTTTATTTAACTTGGGATTGCCCCGACCACTTGATGACAACAGGGGACACTTTTCCATTTAGATTTGATTTGAGCTTATAGGTTTTAAAATACAAAACATACAAACGTAAATTTAACACACCACCCTCCGCTCTCCCCATCGGGACGACGGGTACCAACCCTAGTTTATTATTAAAAAATAACTTTGTTTGAAAGTGAAATTAATACATCTAGGTTTTTAGAAATCCGTTGGTCACATAACTTCAATCTCAAAGCTTCTCTTTCAACATTAGCTTCCTCTACTTCCCTCACAACTCAATGTCAAGCATTTCCAAATTCCTAAGCAGGATCCTTATAACGTACGCCAAAACCTCCGATTTATTTTGTTGCACGTCTAATAATGGATATTTAACTACTTATGGACAAAAAAAAAGTCCTGAATTCAAAATAACGTCAGCGGGCCGCAGAGGAAAGTCGTCAGCATGACGGCAGACATGTCAATATAATGAATAGAAGGAAATAAGAGGCTACTGTTTACGAGGAAAAAAAAAGAGCATAGACAATGAAGCCTCTTCAAAATCTTGGTTGGTGAACCAAATGTGATGCTGAACACGTAAGATAAGATGCTTGGTCGTCGGCAACCCGCCGACCTTAAGGTGAGTTTCATTCAGAAACCGCCACCATTATTCAAAAAAGATAATTTAGTAACAAACTAAGAAGAAATCCGCAGCAGTATTAAAAAAACTTCTCTCCGAACGTGATGAAGGCTCGGTAGAATAGAAACCATGCTAGTTATTTTAACAAAGTAGCACATCGGCTCGCCGCCGATAGTACCAAGATACATCTGTAATGCCCAAAATGAATGTCAAAGTACTTTCAAATACATGGACGAGGTAGCCAATCTTGGTTGGTGAACCAAATGTGATACTGATCACGTGACATAAGATGCTTTAACGTCGGCGGCCCGCCGACCTTAAGATGAGTTTCATTCAAAAACCGCCAACATTGTTCAAAAAAGATAATTTAGTAACAAACTTAGAAGAAATCCGCAGCAGTATTAAAAAAACTTCTCTCTGAAGGTGATGGAGGCTCAGTAGAAGAGAAACCATGCTAGTTATTATACCAAGGTAGCACGTCGGCTGGCCGCCGACAATACCAAGATACTAGGACATGTACTAGGATGACACATTCAGATTTTTGACACGATGACGCATACTGTATACAAGAATACGAGTTGAACAAAAAGAATATTGAATTCATGAAAAGGTACAATGTGGATGAGCTGCCAAAATAATGATATAATCTAAACCACTAGCACATCAGAGGGCGGGGGCCAGAAGTTCTTCAAGTCGATGGAGAGGATGTGCATTGGCGGGCTGCCCATGGAAATTATTAGTACGCCTCAATGTCCCACTAGCGCACTACCGCATGCCCATAAAAGTGCGCCTATGACACAGCCTAATGAGCCTGGCCTGGACACTCAACTTGCAACATATATTCAGGCACAGTTTGAAATTTGTGGAGGGGGCAGACGAGAGGAAGTATGTTAGTCGCGACGTTAGGAATGACTCCGTTTTTGAAGGGAGGTGTTAATTGACCAGGGCATATAACAAAATCAGTCAGGGCATATAACAAAATCTGCCATATGCTATATGTTGCAAGTTGAGTGTCCAGGCCATATAACAAAATCAGTCGGCCAGGGCATATAACAAAATCAGTCGGCCAGGGCATATAACAAAATCAGTCGGCCAGGGCATATAACAAAATCAGTCGGCGGTACATCGCAACGACAACGGGTTAGCATCAACAGAAGAACTTGGTCGGGCTGACAGACCTTTTGAGATTGCATCTTCCTACGAAGAATGGAAATCAACTTGTAACTGTAGGAAAAGTTGTGAAGGGGAGATAAGTCCCGTCTACTGTAAACAAATGACAACCTATCACTGGCTCTATCCGGCAGAATGTGCAACAGGAGTGGTTTGAGTTCGTTCCGAAGCATCGTTGACCATAAGCCGACGTTAAAACATGATAGAAGCATATCGAATAGCTTTTTGAGGCCAGGCCTACGTACAACATTTGCATGTGGACAATTAGACGAGGTTGGAATCTTTGGGTCGACGAAGCAAAGTAATCCACTGATGCTAAGAACAATGCATTTCCGAATGGATGACGGCGGAGCATGAAGGCACTTAAAATAGAAAGCGGATCCCTGAAATGAGGACATAATCATGTCAGGAGGAACAAAAGGGAAAAAAAAATTTGCAGACACTCGAAAGCATTTGCAAATATTTATTGAAATTACCAGAATTTACTTAAATGTGTATAGAAAAACCAATCTGTCACTGAATTCCGTAAAACAAAAACGGAAAGCATTTAAAAACATTTACAAGAATTACCAGAAATAACTTTAATATATACAAAAATAAAAAATAAGCCATCGAAAAGTTGAGCTGGCTGAAGTGCTTGATTAGCGGCCTGAGTGCATGGATAGGGGTGGCTAAGGTGGTGGGATAAGTCTCAAACCCGACTCTTGCTGCGTATCGCACCATGGAATGTCATAGTCAATTGCTTGAGATCTATAAACCTGTCGGTGATTCTTAAAGTGCAAACTTGAAGAAAAATAGCGGCCCTCGCCCAAAGAGACATGACGATCGATGTACTCAGGCATGCTAAGTCCGCTCTGAAGAAGTCCTTCTAGAAATGGGATCACCTCAGAAAGAAGGTATGGCCTCTTTGTGGGTCGTAGGCGTCGGGAGAAGTGATCAAGAATGTAGTCGGGTGAACGGAATTACAAGGATCGTTTAAAATATTCCGGAGGGGATTAGGGTCAAGAAGGAAGGTGTTACTTTCATTGGCTTTAGGATGAATACAGTAGCGCTTGTCCCTGAATAGACAAGCGAGCCTTTTCAGTTTGGCGGGATCCGGACGCTTCATTACGAGATCAACGTGAATAGAGACATTACAAAAATGATCTCCTTGGACCCTCATTTTGGTCCGCTTTGGCCATTTTGGCGCCGTTCTGGAACTGGGTAGGCTAGGGTATATTGTGCGGATGTACTGGGTGAATCTTTCGACGATATCAGGTTTGTCGAAACTCCAGATTGCCAAAACAAAATTGGACTGGCAGAAAGAAAGAAAGTCGACAAGACCCGGCCTAAATTTGGGAACATATGCGTAGGGCTGACCTTCTCCACAGAAAACTGTCATCTTGTCCATGAGTAGTGTTGCAGTTTGTAGAGTAAGTATTCCTCCGGATAGCAATTAGTTGAAGCTAAATGTGCCCGGCATGGTCGCTCTAAATTCGTTCCCACAGAGATCTATTGTTTCTTCTTGGAATGATGAGTAAGCTATCTGCTATCCCTCTACCACACGCCAGTTAGTATTCCTATTCTACGCCTGACCTTTTTATCCGGATTCTTCCGGACGTCCAATGTAGTTTCCTACTATTTTCCGGATCCTGCCAACTTCCGGAAGGTCAGTTGGAGTTTGTCTTCCGGAGTTTTTAAACGAGTGGCCGGGTACCACTGATCCTATTTTGTGTAAGTGGCCGGATTCCCCACTGCCTTGTGACTTTAAGTGGCTAGGCACCCACTCTCCCTAGGTTGCTAATTGGTCGTTGGTTTGTTGTTTCCGGATGCACTCTCTCACATTATCCGGAAGGCCTTCCGGATACGGTCACTCAGAGGCTCACCCGGGCTACAACGACATTCTGGGGAATGATTAGTGGTTCGGTGAGGTGTGAAGGGTAGATCTGCATTTGGACTTCCTTCTAGACATACACCACAGGCTTTTCCATCTATCGTAAGGGGAAATTCCGGTCGCAACCAGAATCCGGGTTCACACGGAATCTCCGTGCCCTAGGAGCTACCAGGCCACCACCTAAAGTACCCTCCCTCCCCCTCCAGGCTTCTTCCGGTCACCAAGGATCGTCAGACTCTATCTAACCTCTCCTTCAGCTGTTCCGGGCGCTCTTCCACAGCAAGTCCCAACCGGTTAGACTAGATGCTTATCCGTGAACCACTTCAGCTTCCACAACTATTCCACTAATCATCAACCACAATGGGCCCTATCCTTCATTCACAAAATGATACATGCCACCATAATTTCAATACAAGAAAATATACTAACAGCAAATATCATTCCTGAGGAAAAGAAAAAGGGCCCTGAGCCGGCCACAACTCTTGCCTTAAGAGCCCGCTACCGCTGATCTAAAATCGGAACTAAGAAGCTAAAAATCCGGGAAATCCTATCCTAAAAGTGAAAGGGATATTATCCCTAGAAATCCGGAATTCAAACTCAGATCCGAAAGTTTCGGATCTGAGATCCGGTTTCTACGGATCTAACCCAAAAACTAAAAGGAAAATTGTCTTTAGTCTTACCGCATGATAGCCGGGTGCAAGCTTGAGCCCCATCGTTAATCGCTTATCAGACTTTTAGAACTAAAGATTCTAATCTATGGGGTCACTTGGTTCCGCCTCCGACTGCTACGGCGTGAAGGGGTAACTTCTGCTGGAGCGGTGCCGGCCTCGGTTTGCGCCGGAATGGCTCCTAGTGGTTCCGGTGAGGTGGTCGGCGTCGGCATACCTGGTCCGGATGGTGCATCCGGGTCCCCTGTTGTATCCGCCTCGCCGGATGGTGCATCGGCACGGTCTTCAATGTCCGGAAGGTCCCGGAAGCTACTGCTGGGGCTGACCACCATGGGTGTCGCTGCCGAGCTTCCGGGTAAAGGATCCGTCATTGGTGGCCCCGGAGAGGGAGACTCGGAGGGAATTCGGAAGGGCAAGGGTGGTACTACCTGACTCCCTGGCACCTGTTCCCACTTCTGCATACTCTCCGTGCTTGGGAAGGCCACCCCATTCCAACTCATAGGAGAGCTGAAATCCGGCGTTCCCACGAGGTCATTGAACTGTCCGGTGAGTGACTTTGTTGTTCCAGATGCAGGTCTGGGTGAAGAGCCGGCCGGAGGTTGAGAAGGAGAAACAGCTGCCGGACCGGATGGGGATCCGGACGGGCCGGCAGTGGTTTCAGACGGATCTGCCTGGGTTCCGGATGGTCCCACATCATCTGAAGCAGGAGGTGCCGGAACTCGAGGGGGAGCTCCTCGTACTGTTGAGGTGGCCGCGACGAGCTCCCTTGCTAGCTCCTGCATCTTGGACCAAGTGCCCTCCATTTTCCGGCTGTGATCTACCAAGAACCGGATAACCTGCCCCCTGCTGAGCTTCTCGTTCTTCTCCAAGCTCGCCGTGTAGAGTAATGCCCGGTTAACCGTATCCACCGGAAAATCCAGTGCCGTGCGAATATCGGTCAGTGATTGTGACGCCGCCCGGACCTTCGTTTCTGCCACCACTCGGGCATGCTGTGCTGCATCCTGTGCGGCTTCCGCCTGCCGGACCTGACTCCAGAGCCGGGTGTTAACCTTGGTTAAAGTGGCGTTCTCCTGCTCCAGTCTTGTGACGAAATCGTGCTTCTCCTTCATCTCTCTGAGCTGGGCGATGAGGTGAGTGGTGTCCTCCAGTCCGACTGCCTCTAAGATGGCCATGATCATGGCATGCCTCTCCCGGATCTCCCCGTCCTGGATCCTGGTCCTCCAGACAATATGTCTGCACAGCTCGTGGACATCCACGGGAATGTCGCCAATGATGCTTGGGACAAACGTCGGTCCCGACTCTGATCCGGTCGCGAATTGTTCGTCTTCTGGGGTCGGTTCCGGTGCTGCAGGCTGTGTTGCGGTTGGTGGTGCTATGGGTGGGCTCTGCGCCGGGATTGTTGACAACGGCCGGCATTCTCCCGGGGTCTCCGGAGTCCTCTGCACCGAACGACTACGCTTCCGGTTCGGTCTTCGAAGTATAAGGGGGGATGACGACTTCTCCGTGTCAGAGTCCGTCGATTCATCCAGTTCCTCATCTGTTTCCATCCCTCCGTATGACTGGATGGTGAGCAAGCTGTCGTACTCGGCCTGCTCGTCCGGACTCAACATCTTCTGCTTGGCGTACATGTGAGCCAAGTAGGTGGAAAGCGGGGATGGGGTTTTCCGGGCTTTCGGCAGGTTCTTCACCATCCGGTCAATCTGCTCGTCCATCATGGCCGCACTGTCGACAGACAACTTCCCTCTCATCGAGCCTAGGATTAGGGTTGCTAGCTTGGCCACTATCCGTTTCGGTTTCTCGGGGTGGAAAATAGGGTTGAAGAATGCCATTACTAACCTGGCATCCGGATCGGTGAGATCGCTGAGGACATACCCGTCCTTAGGGTTAGCCTTCGCGAGGAATTCGCCCTTCAGGATGGCGTCGTCACGTTCCGCCACCTTGATTGTTCCTGCCCGAAACTCGTAGGTATCTCTCCAGAGCGCCGTGGTCCAGACCTCCGGATGCGCCCTAATCTTCTGTCCGTATTGGCTTGGTGGTTCTCCCAGGAGCTCCGTCATCATTGTTTCGCTCTGGAAGGCCCACGGTGTCGCTAGAAGACCTTCACAACCCATGATTTCGAGGTAGCTCTCTAAAACCCGACAGGTCTTGACCGGCTTCGGAATCTCCGGAGTTACCTTCTGCAGCACGAGTGTTTCGGTAGCCGGAGCCTTGCCCTTCTTGCCCGCCATCCGCGCCCACCTCTCCGTGAACTTGCGCCTCGCAATATTGTCAAGAGAACCTGCACGCACTGTCCTTATCAAGTCCCTCTTGCTAACCTAAGTTGGCTCTTCCGTCCTTCACCAAGACCGGATTCAAAACCCTAAGAGAATGCGAGAAGTGGAAAGAGAATGAGCCTGCTGGAAACCCTAAAAGATTGGTGCACAGGGCTGCCAGTCGCGTTTTGTATCTGACGCGCTCGTACGGAAAACCGTTATGCGTCATGATGGCATTTCCGAGTCCGGCTGTAACCGCCCTCCGGTTTTGCAACTTCCGGGAAGGGTGCTGTAACTACCTTCATTAGGGATTCCGACGCAGCATTAAAATCTTATTCCGTTCAATGAACTACTTCTGCTCTTGTAGCCAACTAACTAACTAATTTTTCTAATTTTTTTATTTTCTACCGGGATTGGTATTAAGTTCCGGAAGTATGTGGGGACAGCTTCCCACAAGTAGCCCTCTCACTTCTAGAACGAGGAAATAACGTCGAGGACCTACCTGGATGTTCCTAGGAACAACTTCGGCGCTGACGCTGGCACCCTGATGTACAGAAGAAGTTGTCGGCGGGCCGCTGACAACTGGAACCGTTGGAGGCCAAGCCCCGTCCGAGACAAGGAGAAGACTGTCGTCATTGATGTCGAAGTTGGTGAAGGAATCCGACTGCCTGACAGAATTAGGGGCCACTCGAACGGCATATGGGGAAACAAGAGGTAAAATTACATTTTGGGACCCCACCGAAAGCTCTGCAAAGCGGTCGACCGTGACCTCAACAATGTCGATTAGAGCCGGAATATTCTCCATGTGGATTGCACATTCGGAATTCCCCTCCTGACAAAAGAACAAATAAGCGATTGATACATATGAGACGTAGAGCTAAGGTGGCAGCTTATTAATGGTAGACTGAATGACTTGAGAAAAATATGGAAGTTTACAGCATTTTGACAGGACGGATGACAAAGCACTTTAATAATGATGAAGTGGCGTCGGCGGGTCGCCAACGAGGAACTAATCCAGTCAGCGGCTTTGAACGCGGATAGTTGTGCGATAACAAACAAGAAGACTGTACTTGGCCAAATCCGAGTTTATTACTAGAAACAAATATATATATATATACAAAATTATCTCTGAGAATAGTGGAAAATTGACGCATTGTTGGCGCCAGTGGCACCCCGACGCCGATCTACTATCAACGCACTACCCTTGGATGAGGTCTTTCCAGAGACCAGTACGCCTCAATGTATCGAGTATAGTCAGGATACGGATAGACACAACGCTTCTGGCCCTCCGAAGAATTAGCTTCGCAAAAGGTGGGCACAGGCTCAACCTTTGCCAAAAGTCGACCGAGGAATGGTTTGAGGTGTCCCCTAAGCTCCCCATGCAGCTTTGTTTCCTGGCCACCACCGGGTTGAGTGGCTGCAAGGGTGATTGGCTTCGGATGGTAAGCATTGAAAGGATTATTCTTGATGTTCTTATACAGCGAGTCATCTATGAGAAGCGTGTTGGTGTTATTGCTCCGTAAGGCAGGAGTCCCTCATCAATCATAAAAAGTGTGGACAACCACTTCAAGAAGTAAGGCCTTCCCTCGCCATATTTGCAGGTCTGACACCACCTCTGATCAAACTTTGCTAGGGTGTTTTTGACGACAGGATAATGCTTTTCCAGCTCTGCCCAGATTCTCGAAAAGCAAGACTCGGCAACGCAGGACTAGACAACGACTAGAAAATTTGCTTAGCAGAATTCTAGGAATTCCTTCAGCCCGGGCCTGTAGTGGGTCTCATACCACACACCTCGATTCTTGCTTTGTTTCCTATCTTCCACCAGGAGGACTCCATTTAGATCCAATATGAGAAAATACGTCCGAATAGGCAAGGGTACCTTGGCGATGGAAGCCCAACTGTCGGTATCATGCTGTGGTGGAAGATCGTGATGGCCGGATGACACTGGAGCTGCACAAGAAAACCAAACGAGACACGGACGAGGTTAAATGAGAAAAGTTGTCGGCGTCAAGCCGGCTACAATAAATTAAATCGGACATGTGTCCAAATTATGGAAATTATACATTTCCTAGGTAGTGCAATTAGTTGCTTAGAAAATCAAATATTCATGTTGACTACGCATTTAGCTTCGTGGAGTATCCAAGTACACTAACCTCCTAGTGGTTGATCGATCTGCATGGCAGTAGGGGGGGAGATAGCATTATGTTTGGGCCATCTCCAACTATGGGGTTCATCGAACTAGCCAACAAAGACGAACGAGCTCCCTTCCGACCCTTCGACTTTGATGCCATCACCTTGGGTCGAGCCCCTGATTTGGCGGACACCTCTCTCTCTGCAGGTGTCGCAGGATTTGTAGTTGGAGAGTTTTCCCGAGTCCGAGCTAGTTTGGACGCCATGTCCTCCTCCTTGAGCTGCAATTGTGTCGCCCGAGGCATTGGTTTGGGGGTGTGAGCAGACCTTCGACTTCCCAAAATGGTGCCAGCAACTGCATCTGCTGAAGGGGTCTCTGATGCAGTGGAATCCCGCGAGGCCTTGGAGCGAGAACTGCGTCTAGCCGTCGACGGTCCGCCGACGGCCTTCTCAACTGGTTGGCGGGACAGCCTTACAATCCAAACAATCGACTCGACTGGTGGCGCATCCACGACTAGAACCATTAACTCCGTGACGCGCATAAGATTTCTGTACCCTGGGTCAGACAACCTAATCTGCGACAATTCTTCCAGCTCCTCCAGGGCTTCCTAGTCAACGTGCCCGTCTCCAACGTCATCTGACTCCTGAGTGTCAAACACTTCCAGAATATCCTGAAGAGTTTGAGTCGCGCCCGGTCGATGCAGCAGCTCGTCAAGTACAGTGTCGCCAAGGTCAATGCCGTGAAGGGCCTCCCGCAGACGATCCGCTGAAATTGGAGCGTTCGGATCTGCATCGACTGGGAAGGCTGGATATCCCGGGAACTGGAGATGTGCGCTTCCAGGAATAAAGGACATAGTCCTTACCCTATTGAAGGCTTCATGCTGTTGGATGTCATCACGAACAAACTCCACAACAGTAGCATTGTAACGCTACATTGGAATAGTTTCACCATCAGCATCAAACTTTCAAAACCGTCGGCGGCCCGCCGACGAATCGAACTGCTCATATCTACCAATGGGAACTAGCCAATCAACACATAAAGACAATGAAACCAAAGTATGAGATAGACTTACAAGGGCCAGAGAAGTCACATTGCCACCACCCCAGATATTGATGACTCTTAGGAGATGGGGTCCGGGTTTGAGCACCCCATTGAGAATCTCCTGAAGCAGCCCATATGGCACATGGCATTCTTCACCGGACCAGTTCTTTGAAGAAGGGCGCGCGCCGCGTTGCCTCGTCCCATACAGGATCCAAAGATTTTTTCAGCCGCGTCAAATTCTTGAACGGGGCCGTGACGTCCTCGTCTTGGGCAGGCTTGTCGAACATTATTGAGACAAAGATGCAAGGTCGGTTGTCCAGAGGATTCTGCTCGAACTTCGCACCGCTAACGGAAAGGTAGTAGATATTGTGCACTCTCCAATACGCGTTCTTCTTGCGCGATTGTTGCTCCAATCAGAAGTTGGCGTACAAGTCTGTAACCCATAGAGATGGACTCAACATGCTCTTCACAATGTCTTGTTCACCAACAGGCGGGTCGGAGGGACCTTCGTCCGAAGTGAGGTCAAACATTACTCTATCAGCAACAATCTTGATATCATCCGAGTTGATGTACTCCACCTCGTCGTCGGGTTTGAACCCAAAGACTACGAACATCTCCGCAAAGTGAAGCTCCAACTTCATGGTTTTGTTGGCTCCATTCAGAGAGGCAATGACCTCATTTAGCAAAGTTGCCACCCTTGCATCAAATCTGACCTCAAATTCAGGAAGATCTTTGCCTCGTCGGAGAGCTATTAATTTTTCCACAGCGCAATGATAATCCTCGGGCGGTGGGTCCATGGTGGGAGTAATTGGGTTGAATCTCCCCTTGAACCAGGCTCTTCCAGCTTCAGTGAGTTCAATCTCCTGCCGGAAATTGGAGATGGATTGGTCAGTGATTCCCTTGCTCACTGCGAATTCCTGCCAATCCTCCTCGGTCCACCTCTTGATCCCTGACCTCGTCGCATCTCCTGGCTTCCTCAATGGAAAGGCCCGGTAAACCAACATAAGCTTGTTCTTGACGATTAGATCATACTTGAGAGCATGACACCAGTCCCTCAACGCAATCCCATTCGCGTCCTTATGGCGTTTGCCCGTGACTTTGATGTATATTTTGCAATCAATAATATCGTGGGCAAGTCGCTTGATGTCCGCATCTCGTAGACCTTGAACCCATTGCAAGTCTTTGAGCGTGATTTTTCGATGTGGAAGCCTAGGCAACCAATCGATGGGTTTCTTTCCGTCCTCGCCAATCAATTGCCCATTGTCCCACATCTCAAAGACAACCTGCCAAAGTTCGTAAGTATTGTCCTCCTTGTTTACAAGAGGAGCCTTCTACTTTGTATTTTTGGCACCTATCATGTTGAGGTATGGACCAAAAGTTTCCTTCATAAAGTCATGCACAATATACCAGTCCAGGGAGTTAGCGGGTTTTATGGCTTGCAACAGGAGCCACCCAACACGATTAAGTTGTCGGCGGCCAGACAACGAAATGACTTGTAAGGCAACAACAAAACTTAAGAACTTACCATAAACAGCTTGGGGTCCTCGTCCCTGCTCAAACAGCCCTTGGCAATCCATTTGTATCAACAATTCTTCAAAACAGACCGGTAAGACTCCGAAGCCACCTTCTCCGACATCTACGTGTTCAGAATGCTAGAGACCTTGATAAGCGTATCAGAGTCATGAGAGTGCACCGGTATGATTTCAAACTGCAGAAGTTCGGCGAGTTTATTAGCATTCGGCCTCTCTTTTGCCTTCTCCAGCAAGCCGTCCTCCACGCTGGCTTCATAGGTGTGTTGCCCGCCAATGATGTACTAGTACAACTTCTTGGACATCCCCTAACGACCTGCTCTCCATCCTCTTCCCATGTCGCATTTTTTTCCGGGACCGCCTCGAGGATCAGATCCATTGCCTTATACGGCCTACCTGTTGCTGGGTCCATAGTTCCCAGCGGCCCTTTCAAAGGAATGGCTCTCAATTCGGGTCGTTTTATGATCCCGTCAAGAGCCCCATAAAAAACCTTCACCTGCGTAAGTCGCTTTGGAACGATGTCCCTGCACTTCATCTCACTCGGGGCAATATGAATTTTGTCGTAAGGAATCACCTCAGGCAATGCATGTTGCTCGTATGGGAATACCTGCTTGAGGTTCTCGTCGAAGCTCTTGTATATTTCAGTGAGTTCGATAGAGTCTGTCTTGGAGCTGATCTTCGAAGCATTGAGAAGTGCGTCTGCGACAGAAATTTGCTCGGGGTCCGTAATTTTCAACTATTTCTTGCGGCCTCCCTTCACCGGCGGCTTTTTTGTCTTTGGCACTGGTTCCACAGTGCCCGAGGGTTCACCAACCTCAACAATCGCAGGTGGCTTCACTGGCTTTTTCTTTCGTGCTAATTTTGGCGCAGGCTTATGAGAATTCTTGGCCCTCAGCTCATCCCGATTTCTCTTCAGTTTTGCAAAGGTGTCGACAAATTCAATGTCGTCTGAAGGCCTCCCGCCACTCCATTGCAATCCTTTGTCGTTTGCGTTCCAGCAAAGTGCCATGACGCATCGAAGGGCATCCATCTTCACAACAACAACGATGTCGATAGGATCTCGGGGAGAGAGCTTGATCGTTAGAAGCATCACCACATTGATTTCCGCGTCGCCTTCCTGGACGTCGACGACCACGACCGTGTTTCCACCTGCAAAATCAGTTGCATCGATTCGGCCAACGATGCCCAACTCCACCCTCTCGTCTTCCGATCTCCACGTTACTCCCCATGCAACAACAAGTTGGCTCATCTCATATGTTTTAGTAGGTTCAATTCCATCAGGCCAATCGCGGTCCAGGTTCGGACAGGCCTCCTTGAGAAGCCATTTTACTTTTGAGAGTTTCCTATTTCTGCACAGAGTAGACGCTGGTTAGAGTAGACAAGGATGGAGATGTGAGGTTGGTCGTCGGCGGCCCGCCGACGATATAGAGAGAAGAAGTTGCGGAGAGTAGAAAGCAAGAGAAGAAGGGGATGATGAAATCTGAAACGGAAGATAATGAACAATACACAAGACCGTCGGCGGGCCGCCGACGACTCCATACTGAATGAGAGAATGTAAGATCTAGATAAGGGATGTAGACTACAGGAGAGAAGGCAGCCTTCAAATTATCTGCGGCCCGCCTACGATTCGCAACTAGAATCAAAGGAATACATTACAAATTCTAACAAGGAGAAGAGAGGGAAATCGAGTAATGGTGTGGGCGGGCCGCCGACGCATGACACTACGACCTTTTTGTCGGCAGCCCGCCAAAGGAAATGTAACGCAGACCAAGAGGCATGTAAATAATTAAACAAAAAAGCTTATTTCTGGGAGCATATCTGACAGCCATGTCGTCGGCGGGCCGGAGAAAAACATCGGCGGCTCTGTTTTTCTGTCGCGAGAAATCCCAATATGCGTCGGCGGATGGTAGATGTGTATCGGCGGCTCCCTGTAAACAACGGCGGCTAGCACAAACCTTAAGACTTTAGCAAAACAAGAAGCCAGCAACAGTGCAAGGGATTAATCTGGAGCGCTAAACTTGCAAAAGTAGAATGAATGGATTTAGGATTTACTTCTCTTTATATGGGACCCTGATTCTGGTTTGTCGTGACCGTCAGATTTGATTGGCGGTCATCTAACGGTTGCGAGGATGTAGGGTATTCCCAACGGATGCCTTCTAGGCTAGCTATACTAGGGTATTTGAGTATGATTTGAAGTGTGATTATGATTTGACATGTTGAGATGCCTACTAGGCTAGCTAGAACTAGGGTATTTGAGTGTGATTTGAAGTGTGATTATGATTTGACATATTGGTTCAAAATGATGGTACGCCATGATGAAGTGCCACGTCATGACAATGTATGACTTGAAATTTCAAATTTTTCAAATCTCACTTGATTACATTGAATGGAAGGAGTTTGTATGAACCTTTGCGAGATCAAGAACGGCAGGTTCATACTTGATTTTGGCGGCCTTTGTTCAAAATTTGTAACTGCGTGCCGGTAATGGCTTGTTGATGTCTGTATAAATTTGACCTTCCAAATTCAGTCGTCAATTGTGGACATAATTCTCCAGGGATACTCTGTTAATGCTACAGACCAATTAGTCAAGAACGTCTGACGTATTATGTTCTAGTTCTCTTTGTTTTTCCTTCACACCATTTCTGCACATTAAATCTAGTTACTACCGTCGGCAGATGGGGTTGACATCATCGGCGGATGACGTCGTACCGTCGGTTGGCCGCTGATGGTTGGTAAGTGGTATCTATTAAGCCTTCTCACACGTCAGCGGCCGCGGTTAATTCTGTCGACGGATGCTGTACACACCTAGCATAAGCCACAAACCCATACTTATCTTCTCGCTTGTGTCGGCGGCGGCCCGCCAACAGTCACCACTGTCAAGATTCTACTTTTTCCGTCATAGACCTTGAGCGGATCCAATCGTTTCAACGGAACGGGAGATTCGGCAAATGGAGGTGTCGCAAAGGGGTCATCGTTGCCCTCACCCTAGAAGGGTTGTATTATGCTGGTCGCGTAGTTGTTGAGCGCATTATCGGAAGAGTCTTCCTTATTGTGAAGGTCAAAGTGATCGAGGTTTCGGATGAGATATAGATGAACATCCTATTCCCTCAACCCGGACTCACAAGGTTGAGTCAATGCATGGGTATGTCAATTGCGTGGGAGGCCGCATACCTCATACCCTATGGTGATCTAGATGAACTACTGGACGAGACCATTGATATCGGGAATACTTCTTTCGAGGATGTCAAACTCGTCCAGGAATTCCTCAACCTAAGGGTGGATATGGTGGTTGCGCTACTTGTTACCTCTGTGCAGGCATGGGCGTCATCTCAGAGTGCTCATCCAAGGGTACTTGGAAAGGATTCCTTATCCCGCACAGTTTCTTTCTAATTGTCAGAGTCACGTCTATCCATCCACTTTATTGTGACCCCGTTGCATATTGCAAATCTCCAGAGATCGATAAACCTAGTCATGTTGTTGGTCGTCTGATTCTCTGGAGTGGGTACCAAGCGTGTCCTTTAGTTCTTGATCATGTTATCACAGACCCTGTCAAAACAGACGACTTTGAAGATTTTGTCGAACTCGATAGCTTTGAGCGATGATATGACGATGATCTCGGTATTAGTGATGAACGTGGAAATTGACAGGAGCATCGGCGGGCCGCCGACGGATCCATGCATATGGATAATTCTAGCAATTCCGACTCTGACGATGAAATGAAAGCAGCGGATGACAAAATTCGACGCAGGCAAACAACCAGCGGTGACCGTTCCGATCTTCCAAACCCACTGCCGCTTCCTGACCGACACTTATGGAGGAATAAGTACTATCAACTGTTGAACGATGATTTCTCTGTGTTTGGAAGGCCAATGATTCTTGTTTGCCTGCCTCACGAGGCCTGCGACGAGTT
Organism: Bryoerythrophyllum caledonicum; assembly: GCA_963971425.1. Taxonomy (NCBI): domain Eukaryota; kingdom Viridiplantae; phylum Streptophyta; class Bryopsida; order Pottiales; family Pottiaceae; genus Bryoerythrophyllum; species Bryoerythrophyllum caledonicum. The sequence continues at coordinate 57,905,603 of OZ020514.1, read as the reverse complement.
GGTATTTGGTGATACAGACGTCGGTGTCATCTTCGTCTCCGAAGACATCAATTATCAAATGACCACAATGCGTTGGCGTCTGACCCACACCCGCCTCGAAGGAGGTCCCCTTCTGTCCGAGTGCATAGAGTTTTGCTTGAGCAACTCACCAATGGCTAATGAGCATGACGGACTAGGGGTTCCTAAGGATCCTTATAGAGGTATCTACCGTAAACTCCGACCAAAAGACAACCTTCAACCTGGAAAGAGTCGCCACCTCTGTCAGCCGAACGTGTGTCGTTCTGTGAGTTCAAGGCCTTGTTGTCCTCAGAGGTGCTGCCAAACGTTTCTCTCAGAGGATGCAATTAGAATCCGTCACAAGTTTTACGCGTTTGGCTTTGAAGATCGCAAGGAGGTGGCTTACGCAGTTCATGGTCAACTGCATTCTGTGCCTGGGCGTTGCAAGCCGTATATTATCCTTGCGGGCATTGATGTCTGCGAAGTTGCTTGGTACCGCATTCACGGAATTTCAAAATCCGGCTACCACAATTACAAGAAGGATGCAAGAACTGGTCGTGTGAATGGTTGCCATGGAAATCGGGGAATAAAACGGCCGAGGCCTCACACGATTCACGCCTGTGGCACGATTTCCACTTTGATAGATGACATAACCGACCAGGTGCCAAATGAGTTTCGAGTCATTGGAAAGAAGAGGGTTGGTGCACTGAAGGTTCTTCCCGCTGCAATGAACTGGACTATATGCGCGACATGGCTAACTTGGTAAGAACTCCCCATGAAATGATCATTGTGTTTTCTTGTTCGATGCCTCTCTTGTTTATTGAACTTTATTTTCCATCGGCGGGCCGCCGACGAATTTTCATCTTCTTAATTAACTCAATGACTGCTTTACATTTATTAGGTGAACACCCAGTACAATGGAATGCATGTTTCTCAGTCAGCTATCAGTCAGATGAAGAATAAGTACTTCCAAAATGTTGAGGTCAAGGCGGTCTGTACTAATTTCTCTAGGTGCACCAAATGCGACTTCCTTGTTGAGTTCATTGCCAAGTACCCCCGTGGGTCCGACGAATTTCAGAGCCTCACTGAGGATCGGAACCGGCATCTCAACTATCAGAGCGCCTGCCGAAACGTGTATGCTGGTTGGACTGCCCAGTCCATTACCAGCCCAACGGAGTTCCTGTGCATCATTCACGACAAAATGGATACGTCAAAGATTGCTATTCCAAGAATGCAATGGATTATGAAGGCAACGGCCGGTCTCGGTCAAATTCCAATATCGTGCACAGGGATGCTTAATCACGGACATGGTGATGGAGCCTATGCCCATTACTCTACTTCGCTATGGCCCGGCGACTCAAACTTCACTATATCGTCTCTCTGTCGGGTGTTGAGGGCTTTGGAATGCCTTCCCATAGTTGATTCCAAGGAGCTCTTTACTGTTCCTCCACAGAATTCTTTCTTTGAAGCCCTTCTTCATGGGAAGTCCAGATGTAGTTCCTCCATCCCTAAATCCAAGGGAGATCCACCGCCTCGCGTTGTTCCTAGTTGACCTCAAATTCCAATGCCAAGGAAACTCTATCTCCAACTTGACAACTCCGCCAAAGATAATTAGAACAGATTTGTGATGGCATTCTGCTCTCTCCTTACACCCCGATGAATTTTTAAAGAAGTCACCGTGGGCTTCTTAATTGTCGGGCACGCTCACGAAGATATTGATGCTCATTTCAGTTACTTATCCAAACACATCAAGAAGAAAAACACTTACTGTTTGGCTGACCTTATGAAATCCTTCATGGACTCTCAAAAGATTGTGGCTTTCATTCCGGAGTTTGAGCAAGAGGTGGCTGATTTTAAATCTTCTATCAGTGGCTTTCATCATGACGGCCCAAACATGATTGTTGGACTGACGGAACTTCACCTCTTCAAGTTTTACGTCGAAGAAGAAGGTGACGACGCTGGCTGGCCGGTTATGAGATACAAGAGATCCGCCACGGATTCCTCTTGGCTCCCTCCAGGTATGCCCTTCATTTATTGTCATTTGGTTCACACTCAGCTTCTCTTTCCGTCGACGGACCACCGACAAAGTCACAATCCTTCTTCGGTTTCACTCATGCATGGTGTCATTTTGATTCTTTTCCATGTAAGCCCATTAAGATGTGGAAGGCTGATGCCGAAGGTAACCCACACCTACTTGTCGGTGAACCCAAGCCTGTCCGGTTCAAACCCCTCTGGGGTGGTTGCACCATAAATTGTAGGAAGAGGAATCAGGAGAAGGAAGTTGCCCGGGTTTCCGCGGTCACCGAGAGGAAGACGTTCATCCATGATGGAATTGCAAAATATATTGATTGCTGGAAGTCTGATATGTCCCACGATTAGAGATATGCACTTGACATGGCGCCCTATGTTGACTACTGGACGCGTATTCATAGGGAGATTTCTAGTCGCCTTCCTCCTAACCACAAAGCTCTTCTTGAGGGATTTTGGCCTTCTAGTGACTGGACAATTGATCATTTCCGCAATCGTGCTGCGCCAAAGGTGTTCGAATCTGCTCCGGATACATTTCCGGAGGATGAAGCCGATCCATACCCCTATTGCGGCCCTGGGAGGAGCCGTCCAAAACAGACCTTCAATCCAATGCGTGACGTCTTGCTTGGTGATTTTGTGCTTATCCGCCCTTTGAATAAGCACTATCTTCTAGTCTGGATGGGCCGAGTCCTGACAAAGGTCGATACAAACCCAGGAAAGACTTATGGTAACTTTCAAGTTGAATGGTGGACACCGGTGAGATCGAAGAAGGATAAAAGAAGTACGATCGCTAGAGAATGTTGGACCAGGCCCTGGGTAAAGGAAAATGGGATTCCCCAAATTACGAATTGCAAATCCATACTCTATTCGCATCGCTCTCTTTCTCACAAGAAGAAAGGACCTCCAATTCATCATCAAATCCTTGAAGAATCAGCCACAGCCGCAATTGCTTGTTTGAAGGCTGGCGGTGTTTACATGAACCCTGATGAAGACATTGAAGGTTGATTCCCTCCACCCGCCGACTTCCCTCACTGTGAGCCGCCAAAACGGCTCCCGATGATGAATGGACCGCACATCGATTGTGTTAGGTTTAACTAGTAGTTGAAGTGGGTAATCCAATAGGATTAACCCATGATTTTTGATCAAGATGGCTAAATGGCCTTTCCATTCACTAATTCCTTAAATAGGAGCCACTTTATGGCAACCACGGATTTTATTAAGTTAACCAAAAAATAATTAGAAAGAAAAAAATGAAGAGAAGATTAGGAAAAAACAAAAACAATAGAAAAGAAAGAGAAATAGAAGTGATTAAGAAGAAATTACCTCCTACCGAGTCGGGGGCCGCAATTGGCCACGGTGAAGAAACCACGGAAAAAAATTAGGAGAAGAAGAAGAATGATGGTGAGGAGAAGGAAAAAAGAAGGAGGCTTAAAAAGCCCTTAAAAGAGTAGAGAAAGGGTCCAAAAGAAGTGGGAAAAAACCCTCACCATCACTTGGTAAATTAATCCTAACCCCAAGCAAGGGGAATTCAATTTAGGTAGATTAGTTCGATTTAGCATCCTTGAATTTAGCGTAATAGCTCACTTATTGGAGATCATGCACACACATGAGGCATGGGGTTAAAGTGAGATTTAGATATTCCTTGGTTAGTGGGACACCCACTTTTGTTAAATGCAAGGGTGGCTAGTGATTTATTAGCTTCTTAGTTACTAATTGTTTAGTGTGACCATTAATGTGCCCACCCAAAAGTGGCGGCTGTGGACGTCGAGGGAACGACCATGGGAACAAAGAAGGGAGCAAGGGCCTTGGGGTTACCCCCTGGGAGGACGTTCATTCGAAGTGTGAGTGGTAGGAGCTAGGAACGGAGAGGAGGTGTGTGGAAAGAGAGAGAGAGGTATAGTTCCAGATTCCCCCCTCTTGTGGGCTGGGTTTTGATTCAATCGTTACAAAAATTGGAGAGTAGATAGATCAGAGCGTTGGCTTTCCAACAAGCTTATGAACGTGCGGATCGGAGTTGTGACGACGAAGATACGGGCTGCGGAGTCGGAACGACCAGCTGGAGGATCAGAGGCGGATCTCACTTGTCCTCAGATTTCCCCTTGTCTCAGTCGCAGAGTTCTTGTCCGATGAAGGTGAGATTGTACAAGTGAATAGATTAGAGCGTTAGCTTTCCAACAAGCTCACAAACGTGCGGATTGGAGTTGTGACGACGAAGATACGGGCTGCGGAGTGAGGACAACCAGCTGGAGAATCGGCGGCGGATCTCACTTGTCCTCAAATTTCCCCTTGTCAGTCGCACAGTTCTTGTCCGATGAGGCTTAGATTTTAGGAATAGATAGATCAAAGCGTTGGCTTTTCAACAAGCTCACAATCGTGCAGATCGGACTTGTGACAACGGAGATACGGGCTGCGGAGCGAGGACGACCAGCTGGAGCAATCGGCGGCGGATCCCACACCGCCGTAGTTTTTCCCTTGTCTGTCGCGGAGTTTTGGTCCAGTTGAGCTAAGATTTTAGGAGTAGATAGATTAGAGCGTTGGCTTTCCAACAAGATTAAGAACGTGCCAATCAAAGTTGTGACGACGAAGATACGGGTTGTGGAGTGAACAGCACAAGAAGAGGAGGACGACACGATCACAAAAGATGAAGACAACCACAATCACAAGAACGAACACGAACACGGCAGAGGGTGAATTGAGCGGGATCAGGGAGCCTCCTTCCTCTCCCAATTGATTCATTATCCTCTTGATTGCATGTGGAGAAGGAACCCTAATTTTTCCCAGTTACACAAATCGCGCGGAAGCGCTGTCCAATTTGCAATAGAATTAGGGTTTCCATCAATATAAACAAAACAACCAGTTTGAATGCAAGTAGTGAGGGAACGTAGCTGGGCCTCATGTATGGTATATTGTTCAAACAATATTACTTGTGTGAATGCATGTGGTATATACGTGAATGTATGTTGCACGATTTGGAATGAACGTGTAAGTTAAGTGTGCACTGCTGGTCGTTGGCTGTGAGTCCAGGATTGAGTCAAAGGGTTAATCGAAGGCTACCATCCTGTTAAGCAAGAAAAATTAGTAAGACTTCACAAAACAAACATAGAAAACGGAGTCATAACCACGAAGATAATGAAGGATTAAACTCTGGAACACCATATTCATTATATTGGGAGATTGTGAGCCTCCCAATTTAATACGTATGTTGCTCTTGAGCTCTAAATTGTACCCACTATGCACATTCAGCTCGAGTCGAGCTGAATGTGCACAAGATCAAAATCATGGAAATCTCCCAATATAATGAATATGGTGTTCTGGGTATAAAAAGAAGAAGCCTGTCTGCTGGCCGCTGCTGTCAGGGTCGCACTTTGGTTTGGAATTGGTTGTTGGGGTTCTAATCAAGTTCACAAGGTTAAATTGAACCTATCTAAGCTTTAAAACGTTGGAAACGGAGTCTTAAGGTGGAACTTATGCTTGTTTAAAGGTTGGGGTCAATTTAAGGCTGAATTCAGCCATCACAGCACTAATCGGTAATGAACCTCCTTAAGTAACCACACCATGGGTCACCGTGCTCGTATGGATGGTCGAATGATGGTTGAACAAGGGACTCTATCCCACATTTAGGGTCTTGTGTTCAAGATAAGCCACCCGCTAGGGGGCGGTTTATTTGGCTCACACTCACCTCTGCGCTTGCGCATCCGTCGGCATCTTGCAGCCATGCCCTGCAACAGCGCACATGCATCGACAATCGTATGCTTCTGCATTTTTCTCTCCGTTGACTAACGGATATTTAACTACATGTGGACAAAACGATCAATTGTGGACCAAATTAGATACTTGTGACGACCCTAAACACCTACTAGATTGTCATAAAATATACAATTTGTATGGGTGAAGGATACTCAGAATCTACTGAGGATTATTAAAATGTCGCGTGCCTTCTGTTCTTGGGGGGCGGCCGACCATGAGGGTGCGTTGACGACCTAGACTCTTTGTCTTCGATAATAACATGAATAGTGCATTCTATCGCAGAGATATGGCAAAAGGAACTTAAACGCAACTGTCGGCGGACAGCCGAGACGTAGTCATCGAGGATAAGGTGAAACAAACCATGCTGGAGGATGGCGTCATGCACATGCTGGAGGATGGCGTCCGCGATCATGAGCGTAAAAATATCTTGAATAAAAGGCTCAAATCTTGCGAGTAGTGAAGATAGGGAAGGGTGGTTTGTAAGCACAAGGAGGTTGAAAAAGATTAGAAATAAGCTTCATACAAAACAATGAAGCTAGCGGTTAAGGACACTTTGACAAACAAAGACGACTGCATATTATCTGAGAAATAGTCGACACGATTGCATATATTGTGTAAAGTGTACAGCCGCAGTCGGCGGGGAGCCGACAAGAACGCTCTCTTCTATCCAGAAAGAGACCTGGCCATCTAATAACCAAGAATAGTACCTACAGTGCGATCTGACAACAATTGAGTCCTAAGATAAGGATTAAACAGCAACCCATCGGCTGGCAGCCGATGAAATAAGAATCAGTCCTCATCTCCACAATTGACTGAGATGCCACCAGCCTCCACAATTGCAATCGCAGCGCTCGCTGCCTCAGGTGGAATACGATGAGAACCAGGAGGGCCTTTCTTAGTGTGCGACGGATAGCGGTGCGAGTAAAGAACAATTTTGCAGTTTTGTACCTCTGAAAGACAAGGTTCCCTTTGCCATCTCCTGGTCTAGCATTCCCCCGCGACAATCTTCTTTGATTTCTTCTTCCTTGACATGGGCATCCACCATTCGACTTTGAAATTCCCGTAGCAATCACCTGGTGTCATTTTGACGCATTCAAGAACTCGGCCCAGGGTGAGGGTCTGATATGGGTACCCCTTCAAGAAATAGTGTGAATTTTGAGAAATATTGGTAAGAAAAAAACATTGAAATATTACAAAAAACAGAAGGAGTTATAGATGCAAGAGCTGTAACTAAATATATGGTGTTAAAATCAAAAAATTTAGCACAAATAAAATCAATTCCACATAAGCCACACATAGTGAGACATGTCTTACTAGTACCCATATCACACCCTCACCCCCCATCCACACGGGAAGGTAATGACCATTGCTAGGATGGCAGAGAACGAAATCATTGAGTAAAACGTCTCAAAATGGATTGAATGACAACTTTGGACGGCTCAATTCAGGGCCACAAAAAGGATATGCGTCGGGGTCATCCTCAGGGGTAATGTCCGGAATTCCAATGACGTCATCGGGCGACGTTGAGCCGCGAGCATGATTGCAAATCCAATTCGAAGTTGGCCAAAATCCTTCCTGGAGAGACTCCCGGTTTGGTGGCAAAGGACTAGAAATAAGTTGATGGATACGCTCCCAATACAAAATGTAGGGGGCCATATCCACTGCATAACGCTTGTCCCTGGACATGCCGGTCTTCCAGAACTCAATATATTTAGCAATTCCATTCCTGATGAAGGATTGCTTCTCGCTGACTCCAGTAGCTCGGGCAACCTCCTTCTCTAGGTTTCTTTTGTTCTGGTTAACTCGGACGTCCCCCCAGAGAGGCTTAAATGGGACTGGCTTTGGATCTCCAACAGGTAGGAGTGGATTTTCTTGCTCATCCGCAGTCCACATCTTGACAGGCTTACATGTAGGAGTCCAAGAAGAATCAGTGGCACAAATTGAATGAGCACACAAATTCACAGCAGAAACATTTAGGTCCATCGGCGGGCCGCCGACAGAGATGAAAGACGACGAAGGTGAAGAATGCTAAAGAGAGATGGGAATAGGAGTATTGCCACCATGACTGGCTTACCAGGAGGAAGCCAGGATGAATCAGTCGCACACTTCTTGTATCTCATGACCGGCCATCCTACGTCATCTCCTTCCTCCTCCACGTAAAACTTGAACAAGTGCATCTCTCCGAGTCCCACAATCATGTTACTCCCGTCATGATGATATCCAACAATATAACTCTTAAAATCTGCAACCTCTTGGACAAGTTCCAGAATGAATGCGACTGTCTCCTACGAGTCCATAAAGGCTTTCATGAGGTCAGCCAAACAGTAAGTATTCTTCCGTTTGATGAGGTTCGATAGGTAACTAAAATGTGCGTCAATATCCTCATGAGTGTGGCCAACAATCAAGAATCCCACAGTGACCTCCTTGAAGACTTTTCTAGGTGTAAGAAGCGAACAAAACGCCATGAGGAACCGATTCTTGTTATCCTTGGCGGAGTTATCAAGTTGAAGAAACAACTTCCGAGGTAGCGAGACTTGCGGTCTACCAGAAGGAGTATTCGGGAATGGATCTCCTTTAGATTCTGGAATTGATGACATACATCTAGACTTCCCATGAAGTAGAGCATCAAAGAAAGGATTCAGGGGTGGACAGGTGAATAGCTCCTTGGACTCTCGCACGGGGCGCCTCTCTAATGCTCTTAGAACACAGCAGAGAGAAGAGATGGTAAAATTCGAGTCCCCCGGCCATAACGACGTCGAGTAATGAGCGTAGGCATCGTCGCCGTGTCCATGTGTGAGCATGCCGGTACATGAAATCGGAATACGACCGAGCCCGGCGGTGGCCTTGGTAATCCTCTGCATTCTAGGAATGGCCGTCTTGGAGATATCCATCTTGTCATGAATTATGCAAAGGAACTTAGACGGGTACTGAATAGACTGAGCAGACTAGCCGGAATAAACATTTATGCATGCCCTTTGGTAGTTTAGGTGCCTGTGTCTGTCATCCGTGAGTCCTTGCCACTCGTCTGACCCGCGAGGATATTTTGCGATAAACTCGACGAGGAAGTTGCACTCCGTGCACCTGGAGAAATTGTTGCCCACAGACTTTACTTCTATATTTCTGAAGAACCTCTTCTTCATGTTACTCACCGTAGATTGCGAAATCGGCTAAGCATTGCATTCGACATTTACCTGGATAAGACATTTTTAAAGATATCAGTAATACAGAAAGACGATGGTGTCATGGGTACGCCCAGTAGGCAATTAGTGAGTTCCCTTGGCGGGCCGCCGATGTCGCTCGTTGAAGCGACAATGAAGACAGACCATGCTAAATACAATGATAGGGGAAAGTAATGACAATACTTACAAAGTTGGCCATTTCACGTAAGTGATTCCAATTCATGGCCGCGTGAAGGACCTTCAACGCAGCGACGCTCTTGTTTCCAATGACATTGAACTCAGGGTTGTCAGGACGCTCGACGTCCCTGACGTCAAGACGGAGGACGTCCTCCGGCCTATCAGGACGTCCGGTGACATAACCCGTTTAGTCAATTTACCCGGGGGTAAATAGCCGTCCGCAGTCCCGGCCGACCGCCCATTCCGTCCGCTTGGGCGGACAGCACGGCCGTCCGTTGTTTTCCGCGGCCGACCGCACGGCCGTCCACTTCAGGCGACCGGCGTCCGTCATCCGCCGTCTGCGTGGCCGTCCGCCATGGCCAACCGCTGTGGCCGACCGCCCGGCGGCCGTCCCCCATGGCTGTCCGCCATGGCCGTCCGCGAAGGCCGACCGCCGCGGCGGATGGCCTTCTCACTACAGCTCCCCTGTCCCTTATTAGATTGACAATGAATCGTCTCCCAACGGTCAAAATCACCGTGAGTATAAAGAAAACAGCACATGGAGCCTCACTTTACTTCTGAACTTTTGTTTCCGAAGAGCTTTTAGCTGCATTATGTATCTATTGCTTGGTAATCATCGAGTTTGGAAGTCTTGGATATCAGAGTTTCTTTTGGAACTCCTGATATTTCTTCCACATACCACCTATCACGTTTGTTCATTTCTCGATACTACACCCATTAGAATGTCTACCAAACCTTGGTCTCCTTGGTATGTCGAAATCACTAAAGTACAAGGCAGGAAGACCGACTCCGTCCGATGTAATCTTTGTCACCGCATTTTTGCAAGAAGGCTAGAACGACAACTAAGTCATCTCGGGTACGAAGAAGTCCCTGGCAAGCGCAATAGCGGTGTTGGCCTCTACACCAAATTGACACCCCGCGTACAGACTTTGTTTAAAAATTGTCGTGGCCACTACCCGAAACACAATGGAGAACTTTTCTCCGAACATTGCCCCACCCCACCATTGAAATCTACGCCTGCCTTAGGATATAGCACGCCCAAGTCCACCGGTGAAGATTCTTGTGTAGGGTCCACTCAAGCCCCCCCCCCCGTGATTTTACCATCAACCATGGTTGAACCAACCCCCACCTTCCACCACGACTTCACCGAACAAGGGAGTGTAGGTGCCACGTTCCCCAGATTGGTGAGGCAATCCGTGCTCGAAGAGGGCTTTCAAGAAGTGGAGCGGCGGGAGCTAGACAAAGTCTGGGCGAAGTTTTTCTACGAAGCAAACGTGCCGTTTGCTATAGCACGGAATGCTGCATTCAAGGAAGCCGTGATGAAGACTGCCTCTTTCAAAAAACCATATGTCCCACCCTCTTACCATGACATTCGAACAAGGTTGTTGGGACAAGCGAAGGCTGATTTGGAAGCACAACTCAATAAAAAACTGTTCGAGAGTGTTCGGAAGTTTGGAGGAACTCTAGCCATAGATGGGTGGACGTCTGTGACTAGTCGCCCTTTGTGCAATGCAATGCTCGTGTCTCCCGCTGGAGAGCTCTTCTTGGGAGCTGTAGATACTACAGGCAATGAAAAGAACGCTGCGTACCTGGCATCCATCATGTTCAAGTTCAGTGAACAAGTTGTCCCCCACAACATTGTTCAGGTGTGTACTGACAATGCTCCAGTCATGCTCAATGCCTCAGCATTGGTCGTCAAGAAATATCCACACATATACATTCAAGGATGTGCCGCGCATGCCATGGACTTATTGTTGGAGGACTGGGGAAAGGCTACATGGGTAAAAGAAACTCTCGAGAAGGCCAAGTTCTTGGTTAAGTTTGTCAAGAATCGGCAAATGCCCCTCGCCCTGTTTCGTAAACACGAGGCGAAGTTCAGCCTATTGCTCCCCGGGCAAACAAGATTTGCATGTAATTTCATAATGATAGATCGCCTGCTGAAGGTCAAGGAATCATTGGAGCAAACCGTCGTTGATCCTGAATGGCGGGCATATGCCTCCAAGAAGTCACTCTCGGCTAGAGATAAAGTAGTCATTTCTCGAGCCATCAAAAGAGTGGTTCTAGATGAGCATTTCTGGGAGCGGTGCACGAACTTCCACGAGATGGTAGCCCCTGTAGTGTATGCGCTTCGGGAATTTGATGCCAAGGAACCTTGCATGCCCAAGGTTTTGCACATCCTTCGTGACTTTGATAAGCATGTCCTAGCGTTGCGTGATGAACCATTCAGTCTCGATAGCGATTTAACGTTCATTGCTGAGGACGAGTTCTACGCACGGAAACGGATGATGACCACGGATTTACATTCCGCGGGTGCACTTCTCAATCCTTATTTACTCCATGACAAAGAGTTGGCCGATGATCCGGATGTCATCACGGCATGCAAACGAGTACTACAAAAGCTATGTGATCCTAAGATTTACCCGGACGTAGTGAACGAGTTCCTCGCATTTCAAAACAAGGATGTACCATTCCATGACATGTTGGATCCTAAGGACCAAAAATGTTCTCCGTATGCTTGGTGGGATTTTGAAGGTGCTTGTGGAAAGCTCCTTGCACCAATTGCAAAGAGAATACTAGCGCAGACAGTGTCATCTTCTTCTTGCGAACGCAATTGGAGTAGCTACTCTTTCGTCCACGACAAGAAAATGAATCGGTTATTACCGGGAAGGGCTGATGACTTGGTCTTTGTGTATACAAACTCGAAGTTGCTTGCGAATGCAAAGTTGACGGATGAGAAGAGGTGGTACGCGGAGAACTTGGATTTAGAGGATCCACAACCACGTGAGTTGGATGACCCGGACTACTCTGACGATTCAAACACCAGTGCCCTTGCCAATTACAATGTAGAGCATCTAGACGATGACATCGACAGCAGCCCTTCTCAACGTATGGATCATACTCACGGCGCCCCAATCACCGAGTATGATTTTGTCGATGACGACACTCTTGCTGAGAAAGAAGATGACTTGTTGCCCATAGCGCGGTACCTGAATGGAGACGGCATGCTCAATAGCAATAATATCCTTTGTCGTGGACCGACTCCGCTTCCGGAAGACACGAAGGACAAGGGAGGAGAAGATTTATCATCCGACCGTACAACGGCACTACACGGCAAAAAAAGCAAGGGTCCTCAGTGAAGAGTGTTGACGAAGGCGTCCACGGTCTCGCACTTGCGGACAACCGCGAGCAAACAACGAAAGAGCCATTCCTAGACGACACGGTTGTTCTCGGGGAGAAAACTATGGAACGCGGTACTTACGGCGGTATACGGAGTCCCATTCACGTTACGGAGAAGAAGGCATCCTTGTTGATTAGTATTTTTACCCAAGTTGAAATTTACACAATAGGGTTAAGTTCGTTCGCTAGGGAGGTAGAATTATAGGTATTCAATAAGGATGTCACTTTGAGACTTTCAAATCCAATTGGTGGGTATACACAAGTTACAAGGCCGTCCAAATTCCAATCGTCATTTTGTAATTCATAATTCTTGACATAATCTCATTATTTGGCTAACCTTATCTACAAGTATTTGGTAATACTTTCTTAAAAATCATGAAGCTCGTCATTCAATTCCTTGTCATCATATGCAAGCACAATCACACAAGTGCTCCATAGTTTCCAATTTATACTTTTATTATATATTTTAAAATTCTATAACACTCCGATAAATCTCCACAAAGTAATCCAAACTCCAACAAAAACACAAAGCACTGCAGTGCATCAAACTTCCACACACAGGGAAGGAGCTTTTGCATCACCAGCATGAAGACTAAATTCCAATCGATACTTTTCTCAACCTTGTACTTCCTCACATGCACCCCATCGGTTCAAAGCTAACTTTTCATCTACCAATCGGGTCTAAGTCCTTAACTATGAGTCTAATTGGCTCCCAACTAACAACCGCTAGCTAGTTACCATAGAAAGAGTCATCCTATTGGTAAATTCACACATTTGACTCAAAATTTCTACAAATTGGAAAAACT